>JAASAO010000079.1:107500-116424 GCA_017311375.1 Mytilus coruscus | reverse complement strand
ATAATGTGTATCTTGTAGAGTGTATTCGTCCATTAAGATTCGTAGATCAAACCCGTTTTTGGCGGGGTTCGTGTTGCTCAGCCATTAGTTTTCTATGTTGTGTTTTGTATACTGTTGTTTTCTTCTGGTCTTTTTTTCTTTTTGGTTATGGCGTTGTCAGTTTATTTTTGACATTATGAGTCCCTTTGGTATCTTTTAAGTGCTTACATAATTTGTCATTGTATATGGTTGTTAATTTTTTCGTTGAAATCGCTATTGTTTGTATATAAGTGCCATTAGATGATATAAGTATTTTTGTTTCTTATTTTAACTTTTTCTTAACTATCAAATCGTCAAAACATTCAAAAGTTAATATGAGCTGTTACTGTGACTTGACTATAGGTGTTGCTGTTTACTTTTACCTATTGTTCAACCAGATTGTAAAATTGACAATACAATTGGGACATTTAAATTGACCAGCTGCCAGATTTAAATCTCACTGAACCAGTAAGAATTTACCTTGATGGGTTTACCTATGAAAGGTCCATGAAGTGACTTCGAGTGTTCAGTGGTTAAATTTTGTTCAAACTTTAAACTGAAAAATATCATTTGATATTTTTTAAAAGACTCATTTATTCCAATAACAATAATAATGTAAAGCTGTTATTAGGAAATGAAATTTAATAGTTCATGATCAATTAGCAAATTTTCTATCATGACCCATTTGAAATTAAAAAAAAAACAGTGCTGATTTCAGTAAATAAAATAACATACCTGCAGTTTAAATTAGTATATATGGTATGAAAAAATCTTGAGTATGGTCACAATGTGCAAACGATTCCATGTTCTAGTATTTGCTAAAAACTGCTGATTTTTTCTTAATTTCATTTCCCCATGGTTTTTTTTAGAGAATCCTTTAATAAGTATGGGAAATAAACATTGAAATTACAGTTTTCTTTTTATTGAAATTACTGTATTCGTAGATGGCCATACAATTGCCAAAGAAACATAACATTTGGAAGGAAAAGGAGAGATTTTACTTTACTGTCATTTCAAATTTTAGGAGTGAGCAAGCCAGAACAAGAATATATATGTTTTTTTTTTTTTTTTTTTTTGTTGCAGGGTATTTAATTGCATGTCATATAATGCACATTTCCTCTTAATTTTTTCATAGCCAAATACTATGAGTGCTTGGATTTTCTTTATATTGTTGAAAAGACCTCTTGTATCTCTTTGGCCTTTTCTAATGGGAGATAATTCAAAATATTTATTTTTAATTCTTGTTGAAATCTTAATTATTTTATAATTTCCATAATTTTCAGGATTAATAAACACCAGAACAAATGTGTGCATTCTTTCATTTAGACATTTGTACAAAGTGTTTATGCATAGTGAAACATAAAAATAATAGTTATGAATAAACTGTTTATGTATTTATTTATTTATTGACACTGATATTTGATATTCAATCCAGTATTCCAGTTTCACTTTTGAAGTAATTTTAAAATGTTTTCCTTAATCTATTAACGTTTTCAATCTTTTCTTACATTTTCACTATATCACTAGATTTTTTTCTATATCCGCAGTATTCTGTTTAATTTCCCATGATATATATTCCAATTTAATGGGTGCAGAGTCTTTAGATTAGATCCAGAATTTTGTAATTTTGATTATTTCCAATATCACTTTTAAAATAATTATCCTCACTTGACAGATTTTTGGAATATTTTCACAGTATTCAGTTTATATTTTATTTCCCATGATATATATCCCAATTAAACAATATTAGATCCAGAATTTTATAATGATTATTTCCAATATTACATTCAAAATTTTATCCTTACATTATGAATTTTTTGGGGAATAATTTACTTTTATTTTCACTTTATCACTAGATTTGACTATATCCACTGTATTCACATATTATTTCATTTCCTTGATATATATCCAATTTAAACAGGTAAATTATCTTCATATTAGATCCAGAATTTTATAATGATTGTTTTCAAAATCACATTTAAACACTTAAAACCACAGAAACATGTTGGTTGAACTTATTTCTCCTACTTGCATTCCAGTTTTGAATTTTTTACCTTTAGATTAACTTAATCCCATCTTATGAAAAGGAATTCCTTGAGTGAACACAGTATTTTATGCACAAAATCCTAATAGATTTCAAAGATAAACACTGCAAGGTATACTCTAAATCATATTGGCTTTTACATGTACATCATGTGAAAGCCACAAAACATTTTGAATGAATTATTTCCTTCTTGATACATTTATGACAATCCAGTCACAGTCACATTTTAGAAGCAAAATTAAATGGCATCTAAGACGTTAATTCAAATAAAATAAATCCCAATTTTTTATGCACATTGATTCCAATAGATTTCAAACGCTGCGAATAATAATCCAAAATGAAAAATTTGAAAAGGATATATGAAGAAATGCATAACGTATCCATCTGAAAACTGAAACTGAAAACACCTGAATTGCTATTTTTGTTTCACTGACAACTAGACAATACTATGTATAAGGGTTAAAATTTAAAGATTCATTTATTATGTAAAACAGTTTTAATTTTCATACATCTTAACATGTTGTTAAGAAAATCTTTGACTGATTTAGATTTTTGGGAAAAATTAGATTAATTATCTATATTGGGGACTTAAAACCATTAAAACCAATAAATTTCTTCCCTATCAATTTTATAATAGAATAACCCTAGGTGAAGAAAACTTCAGGAAAAAGCATGCTGTAAGGTTGGGTTAGGTGAATAAAAACAGTACAGGTAGCATCAAGGTAGCCTCGATTCTAACAATACCAACTGGTCAATTTAAATGTCCCAATTGTATTGTCAGTTTTACAATTTGGTTTAACAATAGGTAAAGGTAAACAGCAACACCTATAGTCAAGTCACAGTAATATTCACTGTAACTTTAATTACAGGTAAGTTTCATTAAACCTTAATGCATAAAAATCACGTTTCTCCAACAAGAAATTAATGACCTGTATATAAAATTATCAAATGCTGAAGAAACGTAAACACACCAAACTTTATAAAATTTAAAATAAACATGGATAAAAGTTGGTGTTTGCATAATTTATTTCTTTTTGTGATATTTTGTTAAGCCCTGTTTAAATTAAGAACAATACACTACAAAAATAAATATAGTTTAACTTCATGAAAGATCAATTAGACTCCAATCACATAAATTGTAAATTCTAATATGACGACATATATATCGTCAACAAATATAATCACAGTATATCTACGTTTAGCGCAGACGCATAAATGCACAAACTTGTCTGTTTTGCATTACGCCCACCTTATTTATACTCCAGGTAAACTCAATTTGCGACAGTATAACCCACGTTTAACGTAGGCCAAGCTTGTCATACAATACGAGTATCTCTATTATAAAGCAAAATAAACAAATCAGTCAATTTCAGTTATTATTTCGGCATAAAACGAAAATTCTGCGAAATGATGTTATCATCTTAGGCAACTAAACAAGATGACGTCATATGTAAGCTTCCTGCGTAAATGTAAACATTGGGCGCTTTCAGGCTTCAGAATGTAGGTGAAATATGTGAGTTTATCAATTTAAAATGGAAAAACATAATTTTATTATTTGAGAGGTAAAACGGAACAGCCAAAACAGAACCGTGTGTAAAGGATTTCAAAGTTGACAAAATTAACCGTAAGTGTCCTATTAGAATCGAAATAATTCATAGCAGTCGTAGATTTGATTTCAATTAACCATGGGTTGGGCATTTATATTCGTATTTTACCCTTCGCTCGCCTCGGGATAAAAATAATCGAATATAAATGCCTAACCCATGGTTAAATAAAACAAGTGTCAGCCACCATGGATTATTTCTTAATTAAACAAATACATAATTAAAAAGTATCAAGGATAAAATTAAATTTGTTTACTCAAGACAAATGATGGAAGTTTTATTATTTTAATTCATTAAAAGGTAACAACATCGTTATCCTAAATACACAACATATTCACCACTGATAGATAGTATTCGCTAGTAACATGATAGAACTTAATTGTGTGAGACATATAGTAAACGTACGTTATAGTTACCAAACAACTTATGACAAAAGTAAAACAATATGCGAGAGAAGTTCTTGATGTTGTGTTTATTAAAATGAATTTATTTCAATAATTGGTATATTTAAACTTACGATGCTGGTAGTATTTTTATGTCGTACGAGAGATATTTTGGTATAACATGGAAAATTGACAAGATGTCGACCAATACACAGACAGAAAATATTCGAAATTGTGTTCTTAAAACCACTTTATTTTCCATGAGACACAACTTCAAAGTTTAATCAAGAATTTTCCCGAATAGCCAAAATTGATTTTGAAAATGTTAATAGAATAAGTCAAAACATTGCATAAAAAATTTTTTTTTTTTTTTTTTTTTTTTTAAAAAAATTTTTTTTTCCCCGAAACCCCCTTTTTTTTCCCAAATTTTTTTTTTTTTTTTTTTTCCCCCCTTTTTAAACCCCAAATTCCTTTTAAATTTTTTTTTCCCTTTTTTTTTTTTTTTTTTTAATTTTTTCCAAAACCCCCCCTTTTTTTTTTTAATTGGAATATTTTTTTAATTTTTTTTGGTTTTTGGTTTTTTTTTCCCCCCCAAAAGGGGGGGTTTTTTTTAAAAAAATTTTTAAAAAAACCCCTTTTAAAAGGGGTTTTTAAAAAAATTTTAAAAACCCCCTTTTTTTCCCCAAAAATTTTTTAAAAAAATTTTTTTTAATTAAACCCCCAAAAAAAAAATTTTAATTAAAAAGGGAAAAATTTTTAAAAAAAAAAAAGGGTTTTTCCCCAAAAATTTAAATTTGGGGTTGAAACCCTTCCAAAAAATTTAAAAACCCCAACCCAAAATTTGGAAAATTTAAAAACCCAACCCCAAAAAAAAATTTTTTTTTTTTAAAAAAAATTTTAAAATTTAAAAGGTTTTTTAAAAAAAAAAAAATTTTTGGGTTTTTTAAAATTTTTTTTTTTTAAAAAAAATTTTTTTTTTAAAAATTTTAAAAAATTTTAAAAAAAATTTAAAGGGGGCCCCCCCAAAAAAAAAAAAAATTTTTTTTCCAAAAAAAAAATTTTTTTTCCAAAATTTTCCCCTTTTAAAAAAAAAATTTTTAGGAAAAAAAAAAACCCCAAATTTTTTTTTTTTTTTTAAAAAAAAAAAAAAAAATTTGGGTTTAAAAATTTTTTAAAATTTTTTTTTTTTTTTTTTTAAAATTTTTTTTTAAAAATTTAAAATTTAAAAAAGGGGGTTTTCAAATTTTTTTAATTTTCCCCAAAAATGGGTTTTCCAAAAAAAAAAAAAAAATTTTAAAATTTTTGGAATTCCTTTTAAAAAAATTTTTAAAAAAAAATTTTTTTCCAAAAAGGGGGAATTTTTTGGGTTTTTGGGGGGGAAAAAAAACCCTTTTTTTTTTTTAAAAAAATTTTAAATTTTTTAAAAAAAAAAAAATTTTTTTTTTTCTTTTTTAAAAATTTTTTTGGGAATTTTTCCCCCCCCCCCCCTTTTTTTTTTTTTTTTAAAAAAGGTAAATTTAATTTTTTTTTTTTTTTTTTAAAACCCAAATTTTTTTAATTTTTTTAAAAAAATTTTTTAAAATAAAAAAATTTTTTTTTTTAAAAAAAAAAAAAAAAAAAAAAAATTTTTTTTTTCCTTTTTTTTTTAAAAAATTAACTTTTAAAAAAGGGGTTTTTTTTGGAAAATTTTTTTTTAAAAAAGGGAATTAAATTTGTTTTTTTATTTTTTCCTTTTTTTTAAAAAAAAAAATTTTCCCCCAAATTTAAATTTTGGTCAAATTTAAATTTTAAAAAATTTTTAAAAAAATTTTTTTAAAAATTTTTTAAAATTTTTTAAAAAAAACCCCGGTTAAATTTTTAGGGGGGGAAAAATTTGGGTTTTGGAAAAATTTTTAAAAAAAAAGGGGGGGAAAACCAAAAAGTTCTTTAAAAAAAAAAATTTTTTTTTTTTAAAAAAGGGGGGGGGTTTTAAAAAAAAAAAAATTTAAATTTTAATTTTAAAAAATTTAAAAAAATTTTTTGGGGAAAAAAAAAAAAAAGGGGGGGGGGAAAAACCGGGTTTTTCCCCTTAAAACCCCTGGTTTCCCCTTTTTGAAACCCAAAATTTTTAAAACTTAAAAATTTTTAAAAAAAAATTTTTTAAAATTTAAAAAAATTTTTTTTTGGAAAAAAAAAAAACCCCAAAAAAATTTTTTAAAAATTAAAAAAATTTTAAAAATTTTAAAATTTTTTTTTAAAAAATTTTTTAAAAAGGGGAGGAAAAAAATTTTAAAAAAATTTTTTTTGGGAAAATTTTTAAAAAAAAAAAAATTTTTTTTTTTAAAAAAAGGGAAAAAACCCCGGGGTTTTAAATAAAAGGGGAAAAAAAACCTTTTTAAAAAAAAAAAAATTTAAAACCCAAAATTTAAAAAAACCCCAAACCCCCAAAAAACCCTTTATTTGGGGTTTTTTTTTTTTTCCCTTTATTTTTTAAAAAAAAAATTTTTTTTTTTTAAAAATTTTTTTAAATTTTTTAACCCAAATTTTTTTTTTAAAATTTTAAAAAAACCCACTTTTTTAAAAAAAAATTTTTTTTTTTTAAAAAAAATTTTTTTTTTTTAATTATTTTTTCCCCTTTTTTTTCCCCTTTCCTTTGGTTTTTGGAAAAAAATTTTTTTTAAATTTTTAAAAAATGGCCAAATTTTTTAAAGAAAAATTTTTTTTTTTTTTTTAAAAAAATTTTTTTAAAAAAATTGGTTTTTTTTTAAAATTTTTAAAAAAAATTTTTTTTTTGGGAAAAATTGGGTTTTTTTAAAAAAATAATTTCCCGAAACCCAAAAAAAAAAACCCAAATATTTTTTTTTTAAAAAAAAAAATTAAATTTTTAAAAACCCCCTTAAATTTTTTTCCTTTTTTAAAAAAATTTTTTTAAAAATTTTGGGGTTTTTTTAAAATTTTGGGCCCTTTTTTTTTTAAAAAAAAAAAGAATTTAAAATTTTTTTTTAAAAACCCAAATTGGGGAAAAAAATTTTTTCCATTAATTTCTTTAAAAATTTTTTAAAAAAAAAAAAAAATTTTTTTTAAAAAAAAATTTTTTTTTTAAAAAAATTTAAAGGAAAATTTTTTTTTTCCTTTTTTTAAAAAAAAAAATTTTAAATTTTTTTTTTAAAAAATTATTTTTTTGGTAAATTTGGTTAAAATTTGGGGGTTTTTAAAAAAAAAAAAAAAAAAATTTTTTTTTTAAAAATTTTTAAAATTTTCCCAACCAAATTAAAGGGGAAAAAAAAAAAGGGGGGGGGTTTTTTTAAAAAAATTTTAAAAATTTTTTTTAAAAATTTTTTACAAAAAAAATTTTTTTTTTTTTTTTAATTTTTTTTGGGGTTAAAAAACCAAATTTTTTGGTTTTTTTAAAAAATTTTTTTTTTTTTTGAAAAATTTTTTAAAAAAAATTTTTTTAAAATTTTTTAAAAAAATTTTGGTTTTTTTTTTTTCCTTTTTTAAAAAGGGGGGTTTTTTTTTTTAAAATTTTTTTTTTTTTTTTTTTTTTGGGTTTTTAAAGGTTTAAAAACCAAAAAATTTTTTTGGCCCTGGGGGGGGTTTTTTGGTTTTTTGGGGGGAAAATTTTTTTATTTAAAATTGTTTTTTTTTGGGGGTTTTCCTTTTTTTTTTTTTTTTTGGGGGGAAAAATTCCTTTGGGGGGGGTTTGAAAAAGGTTTTTTTTTTTTTTTTTGGGGGGGGGGTTTTTCCCCCTTTTTTTTAAAAAAAGGGATTTTTTTTTAAAATTTTAAAAGGGGGGGGCCCCCCTTTTTAATAAAAGTTAAAACCCCAAAAAAACCTTTAAAAAATTTTTTTTTAAAAAAATTTTTTAAAAAAGGGGGAAAACGGGTTTTTTCCAAATTTTAAAAATTTTTTAAAATTTTTTTTTAAAAAAAAATTTTTAAAATTTCCAAAAAAAAAAACCTTTTTTCCAAAACAAAAAAAATTTTTTAAAAAAAAAAAACCCTTTTAAAAATTTTATTTAAAATTTTTTTAAAAAAAAAGGGTTTTTTGGGGGGTTTTTCCCCCAAAAAAAAAAAATTTTTTTTTAAAAATTTTTTTTTTTTCCCTTTTTTTTTTTTTTTTTGGTTTTTTAAAAAATTTAAAGTTTTTTTTTTTTTTTTTTTAAAAAAAAAAAAAGGGGTTAATTTTTTTTGGTTTTTTTTTTAATAATTTTTTTTAATTTGTTTTTTTTTTTTCCCAAAAAATTTTTTTTTTCCCCAAATTTTAAAAAAAATTAAAAGTTTAAAAATTTTTTTTCAACCAAACTTTTTTTTTTCCCAAAACCCTTTTAAAAAAAATTTTTTTAAAAAAAATTTTAAAAAAAAAATTTTTTTCCTTGGAAACCAAAAAATTTTTTAAAAAATTTTAAAAAACAAAAAGGAAAATTGGGTTTTCCCTTTTTTTTTTTTTTTTTTTTTTTTTTTTTTTTTTTCCCCCAAAAAAAATTTAAATTTTTAAAAAAAAAAAAAACCCCAAAATTTTTTAAATTCCCAAATTCGAAAAAAAAAAAAAATTTTTAAAGTTTTTCTTTTTAAAAAAAACCAAAAATTTTTTTGGGGGCCTTTTTTTTAAAAAAAAAAAAAATTTTTTTTTTTAAAAAGGGTTTTTTTTTTTTTTTAAAAAAAAAAAAAATTTTTTAAATTTAAAAAAAAAATTTTTAAAATTTTTTAAAAAAAAAAAAAAATTTGGAAATATTTTTTGGGGGAAAATTAAAAATTTTTAAGGGTTTTTTTAAAAAAAAAAAAACCCCCGGGGGGCCCCTTAAATTTTTTATGGGAAAAAAAACAAAAATTTGGTTAAATTTTCTTTTTTTTTAAAAAAAAAAAAAAAGGGGTTGGGTTTTAAAATTAAAATTTT
>JAASAO010000079.1:0-102500 GCA_017311375.1 Mytilus coruscus | reverse complement strand
AAAAAAGGGCCCCCTTTTTTAAAAAAATTTTTTTTTTTTTAAAAAAAAAAAACCCTTTTTTTTTTGTTTTTTCCTTTTTCCCCTGCCCCAAAATTTTTTCTTTTTTTAAAAAAAAATTTAAAAAACCCAAATTTAAAAATTATCAAATTCTTTTCCCAAAAACCCAAAATAAAAAAAAAAAAAAATTAAAAGGGAAAAAAAAAAAATTTTTTTTAAAATTAAATAAATTACAAAAATTTTTGTTTTTTGCTTTCGTTTGTCAAGTGCTAGAATATATAAAATTGTCCTTATATATATGTAACACTCAGAAACGTGTCCATCCCCCCAAACGTGTCCGATTCCCTCAAACGTGTCCATATAACGTCACTGAACTCAAAACATGTCTAGTTGTAAAAGGGCTCTAAAGCATGTCATTTTATTAACGCCCAATCGTGTCCATTTTTAAAACACCCAAACGTGTCCAATCTCACAAACGTGTCCATGTGAAGCCTTACTTTTCCTTTCTCTGAAAGCTCAACCATGTACTTATTATAAAAATGTCCAAAACGTGTCCCCTGTTATTTGGTTATTGCTCTTTCTTTGACGTATACTCCTTTGACTATTTCATTGCAAATTGAAATATAGTCCTTTAGGTGTTTCTCAAACTAACAGTATAACCCGTGCAGTAGTTGGGCCTCCGTTCGGTTGTGCGGTGTGTAAAAGTACGCAACAATGTTAGGTAATAATGTGGATATTGAATCAGATACCTCCTGTAAGGGAGAATGCACACTCTTGCACATTAAAATCCTTGTAACAACTCTTTCAGGGTGCCGTCGATGGTATGCAGCAAGGCAACAATTTTTGTCCCTATACATATACCCTTATTATCTAGTGGCACTTACAATTCCCCAACTTTAATTTCAAACGGCCTCTATTATAAAAGAGGAATAAAGGTTGTTATACTGAAATCCCGTAAAAATAAAGCGGTCTTTCTCCGCTCCCAAAATTATTATTTAATTCCGAGTCCCGATTAGTGTAAATTCCTAATAACCGTACAAATTTAGGCCCAATCCCAAATTTCCGGAATAATAAAGGTACAATCCCAAAGTCCGTGAAAATATTCTTCCGCCTCTCATTATAGAACTTACCTATAGTATTTATTGTTAATATGTTGTTGTCCTGATAATGCATGAAATATTTGCCACTGGACGTAATGTATCTTATTTGTGTTCTTTAAGTGATGCTCGAAACTCAAAATTTATAATATAAAAACTGAAAACCGTTTTATAATTTTAAGAGCTTTTAAAAGATCAGAACTGTTGAAAAATTGGATAACACCTCTGCAGGAAGCCAGCCGTGCACTATCCTCATACATGATTAATATAGTAAGGCATCACCGCAGTTTATTAGTACAGCATAATTTACTTGGTAAACGATTGATTTAACTGTTCTAAACTAATTTTACGTTCGCTCTAAATATGCATGAAATATTTGCCAATAGACATTAAGCAAGCAACAGTCAAGAGTTATGTATATGTTGCTAATCAATCTTGCAATAATGCTAAATATAAAAAAAAAACTGGCGTTGAACAAACTAATGCTAATAAATTTTGAATTTTCTTCTTTCAACTCTGTTCCTTTTTTAATTTCTGGTAATTTTGCCCAAAATACTTCAGGATTTATGTCTCTTGAATGCGGCTTTTTATCTTATTTAGGATCCAACCGATACCCGACATCTTCAATTGTGTCCCCTATTATGGGATTGCCGTAAATGTTATTGACGTCACTGAGAACATAATAGCGCTAAAAGTTTTGAGACGTTCAGGCGTTTTAAAGTGGACACGTTTTGGCGAATAACAATTATCGGACACGTTTAGGGGTTATGCAATCGGACACGTTTGGGCGATATTAACTTTAAGGACACGTTTGGGGAAATAGACACGTTTGGGGAATCGTACCGTTTGGGGGATGGACACGTTTGGGAGTGTTAATATATATATATATATATAATTATATAACTCGTCTCAAATTTAGCACAACAGTTTATCTTCAAATTTGCGTTAGCAAATTTTTTTCCTGCGGATATATATAAAGAACCCTGCCCCCCCCCCCCCCCCCCCTTTCCCTAAGTCCGCCTCTGGCTATAGGAAAACTTTGCCTTGTAAAATTTAGCAGTAAACCCTGAGTTTCTTTTACATTTGTGTTTGATCTTCTTACTCATTACAATTGTATTAATTAATGCTTTGCAATTATTACCAATACTTAAGTGTATAAATAAATACCCAAATAATCTTAATAAAACTATATTTCTTTAACAAAATACCAGAATAAAAGTACATCATGTTGCTTCATATTTCTGCCTTTTATATTGTTTTGAATATCCCCAAAAATCACTCGAACATGTAAAAACAAGGGGCAGTTATACATTTGGAAATCATTGAAGTCATCTGCAATACCCATGGCAGTTAGAAATTTGCAGGCAATTAACTGTTTTGTTGATATCTGTTTATTACCTATAGTTTCTGATTATAACAAATGCAATGTTGACTCCTGCTTATTTCCTATTCTAATTTCAAATTTCATGGTCATTAATTTATATTCAGTAAATATATTATATGTTTGTACCTGTATTATCGGAATATAAATATTTTTAGGAGCAAATTTATTTTTAAATTAATTCTAACACAGACATGAACTAGATTACTTTCAAGATAAATATGAATTTTATGACAAACAAATGGATAAAATAGATAAGGAGATGTTGTATGATTGCCATGAGGAACTATTCATCCGAGACCAAAGGACGAGGATGTTAACAACAAAGGACATTGTACTTATAATCAACAATATGCAGAACCCATTGGGTATAGTGAGAATAAAGGTCCAGCATGATCAATTCTGAATATTCAAAGAGAAAATCTATGCCATGATTTATGTTCTAATTTATAAACTTAAATAAAATAAGGAGATGTGGCATGCCACATAAACAGATGAGGTTGATTGCCAATGAGACAACTATACACAAGAGTTCAAATGACAAAAATATAAGCAATTATAGGTCACTGTTTGGCCTTCAACAATGAAAAACCCCATATCAAATGTATAGTCAACTATAAAATTCCTGACATGAAAATTTAAAACAACCTACATTTTGTAAATGAAAAACTAATGGCCATTAAATCTATAATACAATTTAGGAAAAACAAATATGACATCAATGAAACCAACACACCATTGAAATACAGGGTTGTCTTGTTAAAAAAATCATAAAATCACAACTGGTTGAACATGTTGAACTGTGGGTTTTCAAATCTTAAAAGAGGCAGTTTTCTTCAAATGAAGGTTTGGGAGAGAAAAAAATCTGTGAATTTCTCAAAGTCGATTTGATATGATTTTTTAAAGGCTACAATAATAAGGTAAATAGAAAAATAAATTCTAGTTTCTTTTTTTCTTCTTTTTTATTAAAAGAGGGCGAAAGATACCAGAGGGACATTCAAACTCATAAGTCGAAAAATAAACTGACAATGCCATGGCTAAAAGAAAAGACCAACAGACAAACAATAGTACACAAACCACAACATAGAAAACTTAGCAACACGAACCCCACCAAAAGCAGGGGGTATTGATGCAGGGTCCTTCATCTCTGTATTCTTTAATTTTTTCGCTCATTATTCTTAATCTTTAAAAAATAATTCTGTTATTACTTGGTTACTGTATTCTGGACATTGTTCTTTTCTGTAACTAGTTTATTTTACCCAATTCTTTAATTTTTGCACTTATTCTTAATAGTTTAGCACTCATTTACTCTCAATTCTTTATTATTTTTTTTTTGTCCATTTTCTCTATTCTTTATTTTTTTTATTATTCTCTATTCTGTAAACCTCATCCACACTCTCATACAGGTTGGTGTAATGGTATATTAGTAGTTCTTATTGGTCTTAAAATTTGCAGACTTTATGTCCATTTTTTTTACTAAATCAGTTAGGGAATGTTTATTCTTCACATAGTCAAATATCAATTAGAAAGTACATGGGTTATAAATTGCCAAAATGTCATCAACCCATATACATTTTGTACAATACATGTACCTTACTGTATGTAATGAATTATAATTTAATTGATCACGGGTGCACTATAAAAAATAAAAGGTGGTATGATCTCCAATGAGACTACCTTCCAGAGACGATAAATGTATATGCAGAGACTAAATGACTTGGATCAGGATGAAAGTAACTCAAGGTCACCATGCATACAGCCTTCAACAAAGCATAACAAAACCCACTATAAAGTTCAGAATAATTTAAAAACCCAGACATGAAAAATGTAAATTATGAGAGATCATTTACTGTGTAGTCAATAGAATGATGTAAAATACAAAGGATATTCATAAATTTCAAGAACATATATGGAATAAGGGGACCAATAATTCTTAAAAATTATATAGCCTGTTCTTCTGTGTAAAATTGTTGGTCGTTTTCCCACGCAAATTTAGAAAGCTGTTATTTCATAAAGATTAAACAGCATAATAGGTACACAAGGTCATGAAAAGCATTAATATAAAGTTTTGCTGTATAGGCTAACATTGAAGATAACACAGCAATTGTACTGTTACAGTAGTTTCATTTACAAAAATAAAATGAAATTCTAGGAAAAATAAAACCCAAACAAGTCTATTTAATGTTATAAGTTCAACTTATTTTGTTTATATATAGAGAAGGTAGAAAGGAAAATTCCTGAATTTAAAAATTGTTCTTAGTATTCTCCTTTAGGATGGTAATTTTAATATAAATGTCTATTTGCGGGAAATTATAAATATAACAGTAAAATGTGCTCAAAATGGTGTAGGACAGGATATTTTGGCACCAAAAATGCTTTGTAACAAAACCTTAAACAGACAGAATAAAGACAAGTTCTGTTATGCATGTTCTGTTAATCTACTTAGATTAAAAAGGTTGTTCAACACCAAAACTTCAATGTTAATGTACCTGTCCAAAGGTAGGAACCTCGCTAGGCGTAAATAGTTATTTGGAGTTTTTGTGTTTAAAACACACCTTTAAGAAATTAGATGATGTTGGTATGATTGCAAATAATTTTATTTACAACATACATGTATATTATTTAGATCTGTTTGTATAAAGATCTGTCAGTTGTTGAAGTTTGAGGTTGCCCTCTTGGTTATTTTTCTCGTTTGGTTGATATCTCATTTATATGTACCCTACATCATGTACGTCTACTTTTATTCATTAAAAGTTTGTTCCAAAATCAATGATTTTATTACTCTGAAGTTGAAAGGCACAGTACTTTTGAAATATCAGAAAACTTGCTTTACACAAGTATAAATTTTAAATAATATGTCAAATATTGTGTCAAACTATTTGGAAATTATAATACATTTTACATGTAGATATTTACTTTATAAAGGAGGAGGATACTTTTATTTTTCAAAAGAAGTGTTTGTTTTATCAAGACATTTGATTTTCAACATTATCAATTGGCATATTGTTATCCAAGATTTAAAATGCAACATTTTAGCAGGGACATATATACATGTCTCTGATCAGGGGCAGATCAAGGATTTTAGGTTAGGGAGGGGGGCGTAAATTAAAATTTTGCCGAGGTAAAATTGTCGAAATATTCTTTATTAAGATGAGGACAACCCATGCTTTGCTAATTTTAGGGTGGCCTGCCATGCCCCTGTTGATTATAATCGGGCACTTTGACTGGTTATACATGTATATGTCAATATTCCCGAGTAGAAAGGGGACGGTGTTTTGCACCTGTTTAAAAGTTCTTAAATATTGTAAAATTATATTCAGATTCAGCTTGCAAGGAGGGACGGGAAGTGGGAGTCAGAGGGAGACCCTGGCAATGTGACAAGAGGGGCAAAAATGGGGATAATTCTGGAAAAGTCTAGACAGATTTTCATTTTGGAGTAAGGGAAAGTAGAAGTTTGGAGAAGGAAGAGGGGGTAGGGAAGTGGGTCACGGCCCCTGTCTACCCTCTGATAAAATACCCCGCTGAGCTCATCCCGATTATGTTGATGCTTAATTTCATACTATTAATGCTTGAAATGATCAGTTGTTTATTTAAGATTATTTTGTTTTAAATGTAAAGGTCGAAGAACTGGGATTTCAATGAAGAACTGTATAACTAAACCCCCTTTTATGAAAATGCTTGGTCTGGTCGACCGTATCAACATTTAATTATCATTCAAGGAGTTATTTCACAATTCAAACAAACACTCGTGTACAGCTAGGAATGTTTGTCAATACATCAAAACTTCAAAACATCTTCAAACAATGTACTTACGTTACGTCAATCAGACACTGCTGCGCAAATAATTATCAAATGACAAATGGCGCGAAATCATACCGTGGATATTTTCGGAAGATATCGGAATCTACTCCATTCTAACATTTATACGAATGAGCTACCGAATTCAATAAACAGTCTTCAATATAATGATATATATATTGCGTAACAATATTAAAAGAAATTATATTTTCATTTGGTTATAGAAGAATATTATAACAGTTATCATTTTTTATAAATTTATAAACACGAAACACATGATGATGTTTAAAAACAAAAACATGTATACAATACAGTTGCGATTATGTCTCTAATAAAAAAAAGTATATGTGTTTATTTAATTATTTATCAATTTTTTTTTTTATTTCCTTTTTGTTGACTCTCTGCTTACCAAAGGAAGCAATCCATATTTATTTTGATACACTGAACACTACTGGACAACAATTCTATCGATGAACTGACATGATCTAAAACGTACTTTACTCTACTGATTCGAACGCAAAGCGTTTTTTCTTAATTACCCGAACCAGTACTGATCGATACTTAATCGCTCGAGGTAACCAGTGTACTGAACATGTACTGGACAACTGAAAAGGTCTTGACATTTTCCTTGCGCTAAATTCGGGCAAAGAGTTGTTCAGTTTAAAATGACCGTTTCAGTAGAACAAAACCGTTACTAGTGAAATCGTGTAAATATTCTGGCGCTTGGTTATCTAATCTTATTTTAAAAATAGCTAGTTGTTTAACCTCCCGTCTTACGCTGAATTTTTCCCATCTCGTCCTTTTAGAGATACTGTTCCTGCTAGCGTAGCTTGGTAATCCTGTAACTATTCGAGCAGCCTCGATTTTGATATTTTCCAACCGATCAGAATTTACTTGCCCACAGTTACCTAACTTCTGATGAATACACCAGAATTCGACAAATGAAAGTCATGTATTTTAAAACATTAAGTTGCTTAGAAGTTTTTTCTATCAGTTTATCAACATGCTTACTCAATTCAAAACCATTACTAAATATGACACCAAGATACTTATGAGTATGAACTGTTTCAGTAACAGCTTCAAAATAAAAAGAAAAATACTCTGTATAGTTTTCATACTGAATATCATAATTATTGTTATATCTGTTGTATTTGGATTAAAATTCACTAGCCGTCTTTTGACCATTTACCTTAAATGACAAGATATGTGCTGATGTCGTCATTCACCTCAAAAGCTTACCAAACCTTTAAACAGACTTATTCAGAAGGGATATAGTTACGAGACTGTTGTCAGGTCATTAAAGATGGCATATATTGGAATTAATATTGATTCACTCATAGGGTCTTTGCATCGGAAATAAATACATTTATTCTAAAACCAGTTGTACGCAGGATACGGGTTATGTTCTTCTCATATATTTTATGATGGTATGATACAAAACCACTAACGGGAGGGATTTTGCTTGATTTTCATATGATGAAGACATAATCTTTCAATCAGTTTAATTGAGGTCTGCCTGGCATGTCATTAACTGCTAGTAGTCCTTTGTTAATTTATGTTGATCATTGTCATTTTGCTGGTTTCTTCTGTTACCTATTCTGACATCGGACTCGGACTTCTTTTAAACTGGGTTTTATTGTGCGTATTACTGTGTGATTGTTTTTTCTACTAGAGGTATAGGGGAGGTTGAGATTTCACAAAACATGTTTGCCCCCGCATTTTTGCGCCTGTGCCAGGTCAGGAGCCTCTGGCCTTTGTTAGTCTTGTATGTTTTATAAATTTTAGTTTATTTATATGTTTCGGAGTTTAGTGTGACGTCCATTTTCACTGAACTAGTACAATTTTTGTTTAGGGGCCAGCTGAAGCCCACCTGGGGGGATTTTCTCGCTGTGTTGAAGACCAATTGGTGGCCTTCGGCTGATTTCTGCTCTTTGATCCGGTTGTTTCTCTTTGACAATTCGCCATTTCCATTCTCAATTCTATTTGATTGAATTTTTAAAATGGATTCATTAGGTGCATCATGACCTATTGGCGTATCATCTGTAAAAGCCTTCCAACTCTAGAGAAACCATCAACTCTATCATTAATATATGTTCAACATAATGAAGGCCCGAATAACCAACACTGAGGCACACAGGCGTTTAATTTTCCAAAATTTGGTAATGAATCTTTTAAGACGACTTTTAACCAATACAGCAAATCTCCTTTAATACCATATGTTTCAAGTTTGTATAGTAAAGCCTGTTTCCAAACAGTATCAAAATCTTTATTAATAGAAAGTTTAAGTATTTTCCTGTGTTTAATATCTATATTGTAGAGTGAATTTGTCCATTAAGATCCTTACATCAAACCCGTTTTTGGTGGGGTTCGTGTTGCTCAGCCATTAGTTTTCTATGTTGTGTTTTGTATACTGTTGTTTTTCTTCTGGTCTTTTTTTTTTTTTTTTGGCGTTGTCAGTTTATTTTGACATTATGAGTCCCTTTGGTATCTTTCGCTTATCTTTTAAGTGCTAACATAATTTGTCATTGTATATGGTTGCTAATTTGTTTCGTTGCAATCGCTATTGTTGGATATAAGTGCAATTAGATGATATAAGTATTTTTTTGTTTCTTATTTTAACTTTTTTTAACTATCAAATCGTCAAAACATTCAAAAGTTAATATGAGCTGTTAATATTCACTGTAACTTTAATTACAGATAAGTTTCATTAAACCTTAATGCATAAAAATCACGTTTCTCCAACAAGAAATTAATGACCTGTATATAAAATTATCAAATGCTGAAGAAACGTAAACACACCGAACTTTATAAAATTTAAAATAAACATAGAGAAAAGTTGGTGTTTCCATAATTTATTTCTTTTTGTGATATTTTGTTAAGCCCTGTTTAAATTAAGAACAATACACTACAAAAAATAAATATAGTTTAACTTCATAAAAATCAATTAGACTTCAATCACATAAATTGTAAATTCTAATATAACGACATATATATCGTCAACAAATATAATCACAGTATATCTACGTTTAGCGCAGACGCATTAATGCACAAACTTGTCGGTTTTGCATTACGGTCACTTTTTTATACTACCAGGTAAACTCAATTTGCGACAGTATAACCCACGTTTAACGTAGGCCAAGCTTGTCATACAAACGAGTATCTCTATTCTAATGCGAAAATAAACAAATCAGTCCATTTCAGTTATTATTTCGGTGTAAAATTCATAAAACAAAAATTCTGCGAAATGATGTTATCATCTTAGGCAACTAAACAGGATGACGTCATATGTATGCTTCCGGCGTAAATGTAAACATCGGTCGCATTCAGGCTTCTAGTACGCTTCAGAATGTTGATGAAAATGTCAGTTTATCAATTTATAATGGAATAACATAATCTTTATTATTTAAGGGTAAAACGGAACAAAAACAGTATCGTGTGTAAAGGCTTTAAAAGTTGACAAAATTACCGTATTTGTCCTATTAGAATCGAAATAATTAATAGCAGCCGTAGATTTGATTTCATTTAACCATGGATTGGGCATTTATATTCGTATTTTACCCTTCGCTCGCCTCGGGATAAAAATAATCGAATATGGTTAAATGAAAACAAATGTGCGGCCACCATGGATTATTTCTTAATTAAACAAATACATAATTGAAAAGTATCAACGATAATATTTTTTTTTACTCAAGACACATGATGGAAAGTTTAATTATTTTAATTCATTAAAAGATTACAACATCGTTATCCTAAATACAAAACATATTCACTTCGGATAGATAGTATTCGCTAGTAACAGGATAGAACTTAATTGTGGAGACATAAGTAAACGTACGCTATAGTTACCAAACACCTAATGACAAAAGTAAAACAATATGCGATAGAAGTTCTTGATGTTGTGTTTATCAAAATGAATTTATTTCAATAATTGGTATATTTAAACTTACGATACTGGTAGTATTTTTATGACATACGAGAATATTTTGGTATAACATGGAAAATTGACAAGCTGTCGACCAATACACAGACAGAAAATATTCGAAATTGTGTTCTTGAAAACCACTTTATTTCCATGAGACACAATTTTAAAGTTTTATGAAGAATTTTCCCGAATAGCCAAAATTGTTTTTGAAAATGTTAATAGGATAAGTCAAAACATTGCAACACATAAACAAAAGTTTAAATATATATTCCTGTATGACATAATTGAGTTTCCATTTTATGTATTTGGTTTTTTTTTTTTTTTGTTGGTTTGGTTATAAAAGATTGTTTAAACTTGTAAGTATTATTTGATTTTGCAATTTCAAAATTCGATATGTTTGGTAAATGTTCCATATATTGGTCAAAGATGATGGTAAGTAAATTATCCAAGGCTAACGCAATGCTTGATATATCAATCATGCACAGAAAAACTATGAAATACAAATTTGAAAATATTAAAGATATCGAAATATACACACCAATTGAGACTATTTTATCATTTGTTGCGTCTTAATACTTGGGTTTATCTGGTATTCTTGGCTATTTCTATTTTCTATTGTCTGAATATGAGTAATATTTCCATCTCTTTTTACATATAATTTCATTTTATTTATTCGTTTATTACTAAAAAGCGTTTATTTCTACAGAAAGGCCATTATTTACAAAGATGACATTATTACATTATATATAAAGATAAGCCAAAAAAAACCGATCTCTTTTTCTTCATCTTATTCCACTGTATAAAGTTAATCAATGTTGAGTTAGGCCAATTGCTTTTATTTTGCTACTAGATACGCTAGTTCCATGATAAAGCGTTGTTGATAGAGATGGCTGTTAACCATATTTAATATTGAAAAAAATCAAGTGTTTAAACGTTTTAAAAAAAACAACAAAATGACTGTTTTGGTAATTTACCGACAGGTAATATTATCACAATAATTATATTGGATACTCTTAAACCATCACTGTTATTGTTCAGTTCTAGGACATTGGTGATTAGTCAAACATGATTATTGGTCGAACATGATGATAATAAATTCGCTGACGGTAATGACATTTTCATATGACAAACAAAGATAAAGGAGAGTTTGGATCAACAAATATTATTATGGAAATTTGAAACAAATAATCAAATGACAAAGCAAAATTATATATATGCTAAAATAAATTTCTTTATTCTAGAGTGGAAATGTATTATTTGAATTATGTCACCCGAAGTGCTCTCAACCAATTTGATATTATAAAACATAGAAAATACTCTCAATTTTACCGTCATATGAAATATGCAATTTTGCTTCAAATTCAGTGTTTCTCGCTTACCAAAAATTTCTTTTCGTATTAAATAAATTATATATGTAAAACAAAATGAAAACACCTTTGTGTATGTCAAACTTTTAAAATTATAGCAAAAAATATGTTATTTTGATCTTATGGGCGTTTTTTTTAATTTTTATAAGTAACGAACATATTTACTTTACAAACATTTAAAACATAAAGATTTGAATAAACTCCATGGTCAGTATTCAAACAAATTTATGCAAAAATCGTTTTACTGTTATTTCTTTTCATTGTTCATTAATTTATTTTTGCATTTTTCCTCTCGCTCCTTCGTGTTTAATTTTTCAAGTATTTTCGGGTTTTTTTCGTAAAAGGAATGATTGGTCCGTGTATATTTGCGTCCATTCGTTTTTCGTTTTGAGATATCAAAAACCAAAAACGAAAGATTTTTCATTTTCGTTTTGATTTCTTAAAACCAAAATGAAAAACAAAAGTGTTTTCGTTTTTCATTTTGATTTCCAAACCAAAACGGAAAACGGAAGTCTTTTCATTTTCGTTTTGATTTTCAAAAACAAAATGAATATCATAAGTGTTTTTGTTTTTCGTTATTGATTTTTCTAAACAAGAAAAGAATCAACATTTGCATTCAATTTCTGCATTTTGCTCTATTTAATTCTCGTTTTACTTTATACATTGTTTTCCTTTCCTTTTGATAGCCATTGATACCCCGGTTTTACTACTTAATGTAAACAGAATAGACCGCCTGACTTATGATTTGAAAGGTGATTAATGAATCAAAGACTTTCAAATTTCCTTGTTTTATCTATAATAAAATATCACATTATTATATTTAAATATCAAGTGAATCACAAATGTAAATAATACAATGAATTACTATATATAAAGATGGTAAAAATACGATTGATTACAACATCACATTAACCACGGAGGTTACTACTTATCTGATAAGAAAACTAGCCCTGTCGTTAAGTATGAACAGCGGTTATCAGATCAATAGTATTTAAATCGGAGATAATGCCGACGAATGGAAAACACTTTATCAATCTGAACAATAAAGATGCATGATCTTTACTTTTTCTGTTCTGAAAGGTTAGTTATCTTAGATGATCAGAACTGATGACCTAGGTCCTTCTGTCAGTATTAGTACTATTTAACGAACATTCAGGACAATAATCTGATTATATTTTATAATTAAGATCGTTTGATTGAAAAAAATTTCAAAAAGTTTACAATTCAAAATGGGGATTAGCATTCAATCATTTTGCCATTTACGGCCTATTCGTGATGACTTTACTCATTTGTGAAGGCTTATATATGGTGACATATACTAGAGGGTGTGGAAACGGAATAGAGAATAATGGGCAAAAAATAAAGAAAAGAAAAATGGATAAAAAAGAAAAAAGAGAATAATGCACTGTTACAATATAAAGAATAAGAATAATTGGCAAAAGTATAATGATTAGAGAAAATGGCCTAAAACATTAAAGAATACAGAAATGAATGACCCCAATCCAGACCCCCAACTAGTAGTTAGTTGTCTATACCAACGTGTTTTTTGTTCCAGTAGATTGTTTTGGTAATCATACGTTTTCTTTACTTTTATGACTATCAATTAAAACATGAGCTTCAATAATTTGTCAGCATATGGTTACTTAATTTCTTTGCTTCCTGGTGATAAAATGTAAAATTTTATTAATTTATTGCGTCCAAAGCACTTTTCTGGTTTTATCTCTATCAGGAGGGTTAGGCGGGGAAAACAACAGTACATTTCACCTGTTGGTACTGTAGCGTCACTCTTCTTTCATAATCTTGTGCCTGCTTTTTTTTACACCAGGTTATACTTTTCATTTTCAAAACCTGTCTATCCCCCCTCCCCGTGAAAAATAATATAATTTCATTAATGGTGGCCCTTTAATTTATGATAAACAATAATTGAAAAAAAAATATTATGTATATATATGTAACAGCTATCGAAGACAACAACAGAATCAGGGGTGTCATTCGATATGGTTAGTATTAAATTGCTTATATCAACTTTATTTGAACCTTGGTGGATAGTTGTCTCATTGGCAATTATATCAAATCAAATCAAATATTTTTATTATTCCAATCAGGATCCAACAGGGGCATTTACAATTAACAATTATGATAATATAAGCAACAAACATTAGACATTGTGCAGTTTATAACGTGACAGATATTATAATAGACAAATGAAAATAGCATTAATAACAAAACAAAAATACATTAAAAGTACTCCTGAGTATTTTTTTCTTCCTTCCTTATTATTTTTATTTTATATCCAGCAGTGCACAAATAAAAAATATAAATAAAATTAAAATTAAAAATTAAAGAAAAAAAATAATAATAATTTGAACATACTTTATTATCTTTAAAGATGGAAAATTTGTTCATCTGCATGAGACACCAAGGGACGGTGCTCTAAGATATACTGTTGATTGCGATAGGCAAAAGCAATCCTCCCCGTGTCAGAAGCAGATGAACAAAATAAATAGAGAAATTGAATCTAGTCAATTAACAAATAATTTTTAAATAACAACAAAATTATTGCTAATTATGCGAAACATGTCATATAAATCTGCTATTTGCAGTGTTTCACCAGGAATATACACAACTCTTTTAATACAGGCGAGTTCTCACAAGACAGCAGCCATAGCAATTTCTCTTGGGAATTTAAGTTAATGAAATTGGGACATGATTCCGAAATAATGTGATATAAATGGTGTATGTCTTCGTTATATTTTGTGCAATAAAAGAAAATGAACTTCATCTTCAATATTACCAGAGTTACACTGATGACATAGTCTTAGGTGTGGAGGCCGGGAGTACCCTGGTATCGTCGTATTTCAATCTGCAAATGATGAGATGACACCCTAAATTTTCTTAATGATCTCATAAGCTGTAAATTGTTCATGATATTTCGATACTTTTCGAAACCATAATTATTCTTAAATTTTACATAAGTGCGGAGCTTCCCTTCTGAATTCTTGGTCAGTTGATCCAAATTTTTATACACGTCTCTTTCAATATTTTCCGGATGGTATTTTTTGAAATATTTTTCCCATCATTTACTTGCGTATTTGCCTTACAAATGTATATCTTAAAAATTATAATAGAAAGATAGAAACTTTAGTAAGCAAAAATGATCAGCAACACAAGATCTACAATTAACACAATATTGAGGAAATCGTCCGACGTCTCCTTGGAATTATTGCCCTTTAATGACGATTTTTATCATGTTTTGCTTTACATGATAAAAATTAAAATAGATAAATAGAAACTTTAAATCACAAAATGACCGATAAGGCAAGATCTACTAACAAGTCACTTGCATACCCTCTTTGTGTTTTGAGCAAAAACTAGAAAGATAGAGAGAAACTATGCAGACCAAATGATCAGCAATACGATATCAACAAAACAGAGATGTTTGTCATGCATTCTATTCTCGTCTTCTATGTATGTCCTTTGTTGAATATGCACATAGACCAAGGGAGCGACACCGGCTCTTTAGAGCCTCTATTTAAAAGTATACCAATCTTTAAATAAATTCTAAGTACACGTATCGCAACCCAATGTATGTTCTCTAAGGTTCTAACAGTTTAATGGGTAATTCTTAAACAGATTACAAAACTATAAACGCCTAAAGAGTCTGCAGATAGTCCAAACCGGAAAATTTTGGAAAGATTTTGGCGACGTTTAAGTATTTATCGAATAAACAAAAATAGAATATTTAACCAAACAACCTCTATAAAATAGATATAAACAAAATGAATCTATTATATGTATTGCCTTTCGGATACAAATTATTTCATTTTGGTTAGCGTCGCTCTCCGATGTAAAAGTCAAACACTTTTAAAAAGGGTAGAGCCGATTACCCTTGATTTATTTCAAACCAGGGCCATTTACAAAAAGTCTTTCAATCTTAAAGTTTACTTAGGGTTTTACAATAATTATATTATTATTATGATCGCTAAATTTTAAACGTACCACCAACTTATAAACGCCTAAAGCAAATTTTTGCTTTTTAGTATTTATTCCAAAACGAATAAGAAGGGTCATCATTAACCAAAACAAAATTGTGTTAGAAGTAAAGCTATTTATTGTCTTTCGGACATTAATTCATTTTGCCTATCAACGGCCTTCGATGCAAAATTTTACAAAAACATGTAAAAGCAAATTTGTATCTTCAACAGCATGCATGCAACATGTAACGCTGAGTAGCATTTTGAGTTTATGGAAATTTATGTGTAAAATTGTTAAAAAAATTGAGAATTGAAATTGGGAATGTGTCAAAGAGACAACAATCCGACCAATGAGTCAAAAACAGACCAAGGCCACCAATTGGTTTTCAACACAGCGAGAAAATCCTGCCCCGGAGGAGGGCTTCAGCTTGCACATAAACAAAAATGTGTACTAGTTCAGTGAAAATGGGCGCCACACTAACTGCGAAACATATAAATGAACTAAAATTCAAAAAGATATTTTAAAATATATAATTTAACTTTTTATTACATTTCAAGTATGATAAATGTATGAAAAACACATGTTGGGCCCTGTGAGTGAAAAAAAGATATTGAGAACTAGGCTCTAACTCTTGGCAATTTTGTATTACAATGCCTTCAACAGAAACATATAGCACTTAGTATAGTATTTTGATTTCAGGGAATATGTAAAACATTGTTACAATATATAACGTCATCTTCAATTTTCAATGTGCAGACCAATTTTAGATTTTGACCCTATGAGTGAAATTTATAAGTCCAGGGAAAATTGGCCTCGTCGCTTTCAAAGACCCCCTTTTTTCCTAAAAATTGGAGGAAAGCCAAATGTTTATCAAGTGCCTGTGCTTTTGGCTATTTCTGTGGTTGACCTTACCTGCTGCCAACAATTAGGTTTCGATGCTTTACTGCTTGAAAAAAAATGGTTAAACAAGTTCACGGTTATGAATGATTATCAAAATATCTTTATTGCAATCACGCAAAGTCGAAACCAACAAAATAAACCACCAATTACTGAGGCAAAATAATAAGAAACTGATCAAACTCAATAAGTCTCACAAATTTATGTTTTGTGATTTATGAAAGGATGTAAACTACACAACAATGGTAACTATTGATTTATATTTCATATTCTTTCATTAAAATCCATTGAATTGTTTTTTGGTAACATAATATGATAGTAATTATACATCAAGATCATTCGATTATTGCAATTATATAGAAATATTTTTAATCGCATGTGTTGTTTACAGGTCTAGGTTGTCAACGCAGAGAAAACGTTTGGTATTTTTATATACTTTTGAAAAGATAGAAAAATAACATTAATTTCTTCAGTATTCAATGCATCATCCCCAAATAATAATACATCGATTGTAATATTGACATTAAAAACATTAATTTCGTTTAACATCAGATTTCTAGGTGTTGGAAAATTAATAGAATATAGTAAATAGTGGTCGACATTTCCATTGATAAAACAACATTAACAATTAGTATTTTGTATCAAATTTGCTTTGAAAAATCAGCGTGTAATACAGAACGCAAACGATCCTGAGAAAAAAAATTGGAGATTTTTTTTTTTATTATATAGTTTATGCAACTTTCGTTGAAACAAGGAAAATATAGGAGTCCAAAAATTCCACAATGTAATAGATGATGGAAAAAAAAGAATATGGAGAAGTTGATAAATGGTTTACAGGAATATAAATATTTTGAATATTGCACAAAATTATAATTAATATCTGATACAAAATTCGGAACCAAATCGTGTAAATATTCTGGCGCTTGGTTATTTAATGTTATTAAAAATAGCTAGTTGTTTAACCTCCCGTCTTACGCTTAATTTTTCCCATCTCGTCCGTTTAGAAATACTGTTCCTGCTAGCGTAATTTGGTAATCCTGTACTATTGGAGCAGCCTCGATTTTGATATTTTCCAACCGATCAGAATTTACTTCCCCAGTTACCCCTAACTTCTGATGAATACACCAGAATACGACAAATGAAAGTTATGTATTTTTAACACATTAAGTTGCTTCAAGTTTTTTCTATAAGTATTTTCCTTGTATAATGTCTAAATTGTAGAGTGATTTTGTCCATTAGGATCCTTTGATCAGACCTGTTTTTTGGTGGGGTTCGTGTTGCTCAGCCATTAGTTTTCTATGTTGTGTTTTGTATACTGTTGTTTTCTTCTGGTCTTTTTTTTTTTTATCATGACGTTGTCAGTTTATTTTTGACATTATGAATCCATTTGGTATCTTTCGCTTATCTTTTAAGTGCTATCATAATTTGTCATTGTATATGGTTGTTAATTTGTTTCGTTGTACTCGCTATTGTTTGTATATAAGTGCAATTAGATGATATAAGTATTTTTGTTTCTCATTTTAACTTTTTCTTGACTATCAAATCGTCATAACATTCAAAAGTTAATATGAGCTGTTAATATTCACTGTAACTTTAATTACAGATAAGTTTCATTAAACCTTAATGCATAAAAATCACGTTTCTCCAACAAGAAATCAATGACCTGTATATAAAATTATCAAATGCTGAAGAAACGTAAACACACCGAACATTATAAAATTTAAAATAAACATGGAGAAAAGTTGGTGTTTGATAATTTTTCTTTTTGTGATATTTTGTTAAGCCACTGTTTAAATTAAGGACAATATATTACAAAAATAACTATAGTTTAACTTCATAAAAATCAATGATTCCAATCGAATAAATTGTAAATTCTAATGTGACGACATATATATCGTCAACAAATTTAATCACAGTATATCTACGTTTAGCGCAGACGCATTAATGCACAAACTTGTCTGTTTTGCATTACGGCCACCTTATTTATACTACCAGGTAAACTCAATTTGCGACAGTATAACCCACGTTTAACATAGGCCAAGCTTTAAATACAATACGATTATCTCTATTCTAATGCAAAATAAACAAATCAGTCCATTTCAGTTATTATTTCGGTATAAAAACATAAAACGAAAATTCCGCGAAAATGATGTTATCATCTTAGGCAACTAAACAAGATGACGTCATATGGCTTCCGGCGTAAATGTAAACATAAGGCGCATTCAGGCTTCTAGTACGCTTCAGAATGTTGGTGAAAAATTGAGTTGATCAATTTATAATGGAATAACATAATTTTATTATTTGAGGGTAAAACGGAACAGCCAAAACAGTATCGTGTGTAAAGGCTTTCAAAGTTGACAAAATTGCCATATTTGTTCTACTAGAATCGAAATAATTCATAGCAGTCGTAGATTTGATTTCATTTAACCAAGGGTTGGGCATTTTATTCGTATTTTACACTTTGCTCGCGCTTGGGATAAAAATAATCGAATACGGTTAATTGAAAACAAATGTACGGCCACTATGGATTACAGATGGGTGCAGTCCTAACCTGTACATCAAGTTAACTTGATAACCAGTCATTTGGTCTGGTCAAAGTTAACCTATGACCGGATTTAGGACTGCTCTGACCAGTCCTAGGACCAAAATCTAGTTAACTTGAAAAGCGGACTTGGTCCTAGGACTGTTGTTATGTCTGCCAAAAGTTAACTTGGAAACAGGTCCGCTATTGATACAAGTTAACTTGAACCAGTCCTGTCATAAGTTAACATAAGTTAACTTCGAAACCAGTCCTGCCATAAAGTTAACATAAGTTAACTTGAAACCAATCCTGCCACAAAGTAAACATAAGTTAACTTTTGCTTTGACAAATCCGATCGAAACCAGACCTGTTCCAAAGTTAACTTTTGGCTGGTCTGCTCAACACTAAGTTAACTTTAAAGAACCGCTCTACATCGATTTTTAAACATATTTTTAATATCCTTGTTTCGTGGTATAAACATCGAAAATAAAGAAAAATATAATACTTCCGTTATTATAAACAGGATTAAATACATATATTTGAAAAAAAAGTACGCATAAAACGTTGCTTGTTACACAAATGTATCTGTGATCTGCCAATCTATAAATTAAAAACGATCTTGGTTACAATGATAACGGGCACTGAATATATATTCCAATACCTATCAAATTCAACCATATTTGCACTTTATTATGTATTTCTATGAAAGGACGTATATTAGATGTTAGTTATACGTCCTTGTTAGTTATACGTCCTTATAAGTTAAACGTCTTCGATCTATGTAGCCAAATCAGCAATATTTTAATTTCAGGATAGAATTTATAATACAAAATGGATTATTAAAACACATGACTACAAAATTTTGTCTGCACTTATTAAGAGTCCCAGCATGTTCCTTTTTTCAATATATTGATACGTACCAAAATTTCAGTAGTTTTGATACCTTATGCGGACTTGTACAACAAAATCATTTGAACGCTTCAACCAAAACTGACCATACATTTGTATGTGCACTTTAATTTGTAAATCTATATACCCGCATAGTAAATCAGCCATATTTTTTATGTCAGGATTCAATGTATAATACAAATGACAGCAATATTGGAATACAAAACAACAAATTTTTGTTCGCATAAATTAAGGGTCCCAGCATGTCCTCCTTTTATTCAAAATATTGATACGTAGCAAAATTTCAGTAGTTTCGATAATTCATGCTGACTTGTACAACAAAATTTTTGACCGCATCGACCAAAACTGACCATATGTGCACTTTAATTTGTAAATCTATATACCCGCATAGTAAATCAGCCATATTTTTTGTCAGGATTCAATGTATAATACAAATGACAGCAATATTGCAATACAATAACAACACATTTTTGTTCGCATAAATTTAGGGTCCCAGCATGTCCTCCTTTTATTCAAGATATTGATACGTAACAAAATTTCAGTAGTTTTGATACCTCATGCTGACTTGTACAACAACAAAATTATTTGACCGCTTCAAAAAACTGACCATATGTGCACTTTTAATTTGTAAATCTATATACCCGCATAGTAAATCAGCCATATTTTTTATGTCAGGATTCAATGTATAAAACAAATGACAGCAATATTGCAATACAATAACAACACATTTTGTTCGCATAAATTTAGGGTCCCAGCATGTCCTCCTTTTATTCGACCAAAACTGACCATATGTGCACTTTAATTTGTAAATCTATATACCCGCATAGTAAATCAGCCATATTTTTATGTCAGGATTCAATGTATAATACAAATGACAGCAATGTTGGAATACAATAGCTACAAATTTTGTTCGCATAAATTAAGGGTCCCAGCATGTCCTCCTTTTATTCAAAATATTGATATGTAACAAAATTTCAGTAGTTTTGATACCTCATGCTGACTTGTACAACAAAATCATTTGAACGCATCAATCTAAACTGACCATATTTGCACTTTATTATATAAATCTATATATCTGCATAATAATTCAGTAATACTTATGTCAGGATGTATCATGTGTATTGTATAAAACAAATGACAGCAATATTGAAACACGTTGACTACAAAATTTTGTCCGCATAAATTCAGAGTGTCAGCATGTACCCTTTTATTCAAAATATTGATACGTAACAAAAGTTCAGTAGTTTTGATACCTTAGGCTGACTCCTTTAACAAAATTATTTGACCATATCAATCAAAACTGACCATACTTGCACTTTAGTATGTAATTTTTATGGCTGCGTTATAAATCAGAAGGTTTTTTAATGCTGCGATGGTTTGTACCTGGTGCCTTTATGTCTTCTCCTGGCGCTCCTGTGCGCATTTAGTAGGACCGCAAATGTAAGCAATAATATTGGAAAACAATTAATGCAAAATGTTTTCCCATTAATTGAGAGGGTCAGCATTTCATCTCTGTATTCATAATATTGAAAAGTCACTACAGATAGTAGTTCAGGATGGGTGTAAAACAAAACTATTTGACCGCATCATCCAAGTACCAACACTAACATGTCTGAATTCTTTTGTACTTTTTAAAAAAAATATATGAGGTTCTCTTCTGGGAATAGTATACTGTTAATATATTATATCGGTTGATTGATTTTGTTTGTAGTTAAAAGTCACGTGGCAATTATTTCATTCAAGTGCACAACGAGTATAATTTTGGGACGTCCCATATATCAATTAATCGGCAAAACAAATCTCTCGACAAATCTGACGAAATTGACGAGATTGTTGATAGTTTTACCACACCGTATGTATCCGGACACTGTACAATTTTCGTTAGAATATTCTGCGGAAAACAGAGTAGTAAATTCAATGCAAAAAGGTGAATAACAATGAAATATCCATGCATGTAAATGCATAAAGTAAAATTTAGGAAGAGACAGGTAAAAATGGGAAGGAAGCAACGTCGACAATGATGTTGATATCCCATGATATAAGAATATTGTTCCGATGCGTTGGATAACCTTTCTATCCGCCTTCTAAAAAAAAAAAACCCATTTTCCTTTATGATAGCTCTATGTGATTGTATAGCCATTGTTTAATGTATATAAGAATATATCAAATGAAAAAAAAATTTTGTTGATATGTATAATATTAGTAGAGTCTACCGAGTTAAGAAATTTGCTATCTGGGGAAAACAATGCGAATGTTGTTTACATATTTTAATTAAAGCTGAAGTCTGATATGAAAACTCTTAAACACGATAATCTGTCATAAGCAGACCTGTCCTCAGGTCTGGTCAATGCAGAACCTGTCAACAGGTCTGGTCAGGGCAGAACCTGTCCACAGGTCTGGTCAGGAACAGAACCTGTCCACAGGTCTGGTCTGGGCAGACCTGTCCTCAGGACTGGTCAAAAGCAGACTTGTCCAAAGGTCTGGTCTGGAGCAGACCTGTCGATAGGTCTGCAGAGTCATAAAAAGCAGACCGTAGGTCTGGTCCACCAACGACGAAGTTAATTGCTTGTCTGCTTAAAATTCTCAAGTTAACTTAGAAAGCAGTCAACAAGTCTGTGCCAAAACTTTTGTCAAGGTTAAGACCGCACTCATCTGTATTTCTTAATTAAACAAATATATAATTGGAAAGTATAAAGGATAATATTTTTTTTTTACTCAAGATACATGATGGAAAGTTTAATTATTTTTATTCAAAAAGATTACAACATCGTTATCATAAATACACAACATATTCACTACGGATAGATAGTATTCGCTAGTAACAGGATAGAACTTAATTGTGTGAGATATATAGTAAACGTACGCTATAGTTACCAAACACCTAATGACAAAAGTAAAACAATATGCGATAGAAGTTCTTGATGTTGTGTTTATTAAAATGAATTTATTTCAATAATTGGTATATTTCAACTTACGATGCTGGTAGTATTTTATTGGGTACGAGAGATATTTTGGTATAACATGGAAAATTGACAAGCTGTCGACCAATACACAGACAGAAAATATTCGAAATTTTCTTCCTTCAAACTACTTTATTTTTCCAGTGACACAATTTTAAAGTGTTATCAAGAATTTTCCCGAATAGCCAAAATTGTTTTTAAAAGGTTAATAGGATAAGTCAAAACATTGCAACAAATAAACAAAAGTTTAAATATATATTATTTTATGACATAATTGGGATTCCATTTTTTATTTGTTTTGTTTTTTTTTTTTTTTGGTTTGTTATAAAATTGATGGTTTAAACTTGTAAGTATTATTCGATTTTGCAATTTCAAAGTTCGATATTTTGGTAAATGTTCCATAATTTACTGTCACATGAAATATGCAATTTTACATCAAATTCGAGTGTTTCTCGCTGACCAGAAAATCTCTTTTCTTATTAAATAAATTATATATGTAAAACAAAATGCAAACGCCTTTTGTGTGTCAAACTTTTCAGAATTATAAAAAAATATAAATTATTATGATCTTCTGATTTTTTTTAATTTTTTATAAGTAACGAACATATTTACTTTACAAACATTCAAAACATAGAGATTTGAATAAACTCCATGATCAGTATTCAATCAAATTTATGCAAAAATCGTTTTACTCCTATTTCTTTTCATTGTTCATTTATTTATTTTTTCCATTTTCCTCTCGCTCCTTCGGGCTCTATTTTTTCAAGTATTTTCGGGTTTGATTTCATAAAAGAACTGATTACTATGTAAAATGAGTCTTCCATTAAGACTGTTTAGGCGCCAAAAACTCTTTGTAAAATATGATTGAAGGTAACAAACAAGGTTAATCGATATAATAAAATTATCAAAGAGGAAACGATGATAATAAAAGCTTTCCTCGAAAATCATCGTCCAAATCAAAATATTAAGATTTGAGTATGCAGATCTCATTTTCATGCAATTAAGCCCGTTACTAGATGTTTAGAAAAATACAGCATATGAAAAATCATTTTGGAGCATCAATCACAAAAACTTTTAAAAGGGAGATACAACGTTCAATATAATACAATTCATATTTTAATCAAATGTAACCCTGGTATGAATTGTCAAGGACAGAGCTGTTCTTCAAATTTCAAAATAATAAATGAAGAATTTCTATAGTTAACCATTTAAATAATTTAATAAACTTACAGCAAAGGTTTTAATCCAACATGCTAGGACTTCATTTAATAGAGAACATTTCCTTCAATAACGACCAGTATTACCTGTGTAACATGATACATTTGAATGACAGAATGACAGAATGAAGACAAACCCACTTTGCAGTATTTAATTTTGCACTGTGTGACATGATGTCGTTGCCGAGAAGAAAAAGAACTTGTTTACGAAACGACTTTGTCGATATGTTAATCAGCATTCAACATTACAAAACGGACATGATCATAATCCGTGCACATGCTGTAAATTTAATCAAGAAACATTATTAACTGATTTGTTTAAAAATTTAAAAAAAAAAAAAAAAACTACTAAATGCCGAAAGTTCTCTAAAAGCAAAATCCATAATCTCATTTTCTATTTATGTAACATATGTTTATTGTTTAAAATGATAAATTGATCAGACAAAAGTTTTACAACTAAGTAATGTCTTATCCAAAACAATAAGAAATATAACAAATAAATGAACGCATCAAATATGCAATACAAAAACATAATAAAAGCATACAGAAGGCCGTACTTTGACCTATAAAAGTTACTTTTTATACATTGTGACTTGGATGGAGAGTTGTCTCATTGGCACTCATGCCACATCTTCTATATGAAACTAAAAGGAGACTGTGGAAACGTTTCAATGGATTTTTATCGAGTGCATTTGTTTTACAATATAAATAAAAAAAACCAGCCGATTTGTCAGTGTGTAATTTTAAATGAGCAATTCTAATCTTGAGGAGATCAACTGTAAGATAAATAATTTGTACATACTCATAATTCCGCTGGGATATTTAAGTTTATGGAAAGGATGTAAACTACATAACAATGGTAACTATTGATTTATATTTCGTATTCTTTCATTAAAATCCATTGAATCGTGTTTGGTAACATAATATGATAGTAATTATACATCAAGATCATTCGATTATTACCATTATATAGAAACATTTTTAATCGCATTGTTGTTTACAAAGTTTAGGCTGTCAACGCAGAGAAAAACGTTTGGTATTTTTATATACTTTTAAAAGATTGCAAAAATAACATTATTTTCTTCAGTACTCAATGCATCAGCCCCAAATAATAATAAATCGATTGTAATATTGACATTAAAAACATTAATTTCGTTTAACATCAGATTTCTAGGTGTTGGAAAATCAATACAATATAGTATATAGTGGTCGACATTTTCATTGATAAAACAACATTAACAATTAGTATTTTGTTTCAAATTTGCTTTGAAAAATCAGCATGCAGAGCGCTTCATCTGTTATGCAGCCTTTGTGTAATACAGAACGCAAACGATCCCTGAGAAACAAAATCTGGAGATTTTTTATTTTATTAAATATTTTATGCAACTTTCGTTGAAACAAGGAAAAGATAAAATATACCTAATACTTCAGTCCAAAGAATTCTACAATGTAATAGATGATGGAAAAAAAGAATGTGGAGAAGTTAATAAATGGTTTACAGGAATAGTAATGTTTTGACTGTTGCGCAAATTATTATAATTAATATCTGATACAAAATTCGGAAACAAATCGTGTAAATATTCTGGCGCTTGGTTATCTAATCTTATTTTAAAATAGCTAGTTATTCAACCTCCCGTCTTACGCTTAATTTTTCCCATCCCGTCCTTTTAGAGATACTGTTCCTGCTAGCGTAATTTGGTAATCCTGTAAATTTCGAGCAGCCTCCGATTTGGATATTTTAACCGAATCAAGAATTTGAAAGTTACAAAATTTCCTTTTAATCAAAAAATTTTCGACAAATTAAGTTGTTTAATTTTTTCCAAATTTCCTTTTAACTAAATTTAAAATTTTTCTTAAATTAATTGCCCAAGTTTTTCTATCGTTTTAAAACATCCTCAAAATTAAAAAAATTATTTTTAAATATTCCCAAGAATACTTATTATTAACTGTTTTAATTTAAATTAAAATTAAAAAGAAAATCTTTTTAATTCCTAAAATACAAATTTTATTAATTGTTTAAATTTGGATTAAAATTCAATAGCCATTCTTTTGAAAACCTTCCAAAAGAAAATAATTTATTAAATTTTAAAATAATTAAAGGTTCAGAAATGACCAAGGCGTTTAATTTTTTTAAAAGGTTAACTTTAAGAGAAACCAATCAAACTCTTCCTTTAATAATATTTTTAAATTTATAATAAAGGCCTTTTCCAAACATACAAAGGCTTTAATTTTTTTTTCAAAATTTGGAATTGAATTTTTTTAAAGAAACGGACTTTTAACCAAATAAAAAATTCCTTTAAACCATTTTTTTCAAGTTTGGTTAATTATTTAAAAATTTTTCCAAACAGATCAAAATTACCACAAGGCAAAATAATGGTTTGGACAATTTTATTTTAACGCCAATTGGAATTTTGTTGTAAAGAAATCTGGTCCCAAGTTTATTTATCAATGGAAAAATTCAGAAATCTTTTACAACAATTTAATTTTAAGGTAAAAGGATTTAACTTTAAATCGTTTTCATTAAATTGAAATTAAAAAAATTTTTAAAAAATTGACTTTCCTTTTCTTCAACGAAATTAAAGGAACGGGCCTTAGGGAGGAATTTGGTCCCACTTTTTAATTAAAATTAAATTGAAATTTCCATTTGACCGGGAAAAATTCTTCTTTAAGAAGGTTTTTCAAAAAATTAATTTTTTGGCTTTTTTTAATTTTCTAAAAGAATAAACATTTCGGTTGTCCCGTTTTCTGGTTTCCCCGCTTTATTTCATAATAAAACAAATTTAACTACATCCTTGTTACTTTTTGTGGGAAAACAACCAGGATCTTTAAAAATTAAGGAAATTTTGTAGCCACCAAATTAAAATTGTAAAAAAAATTTTTAAAATTATTTGACTTTTGTTTCTTTCATACCCCAAATTAAAGTTTTTGTTCGGGCTTTTACAGGAAACAATCAATTGGTTTTAATTTCCATATTAATTACTTATACTGTTAAAGGTTTGTTTCCTTTCTTAAATTAGAATTCTGTTTATAATCGAATAAGCCTGTTTTTTAAATTAAACCTTTTATTTCTTTTTGGCCTTTTTTGAAAAATGTAACTTCTCCGGAATAAAACCCATTTGAAGTTTTGTTTGGGTTTTTCCGTTTCTGGCTTATTATTTATTTAAAAAAAAACTTTTAACAATAACAATTAAAGTTTTTCCTTGTTAAACACTTTCAATGGCTATAAAAAAAAATGTGGTGAAATTTTGAACGCAAATGAAACTACTTCAACAGAAAACCAAAATTGCCCAAATTAGTTTTTACTTTTGTTTCAATTAAGTTTTGAAACCCCTTTCTTTTTTAATTCCATATGTTACATTTGTTTGGTTTTTTCTAAACCACTCAATTTTATTTATTTTTAATTTCATTATTACTTTATCTTCCTTTCAAATAAAGGTAAATTGGTTTCCTTTATCTTTTAAATGGGGTATTGAACGTAACCAACAAATATAATTTAAAAATCAGCTTCGAAATTGGAAATTTAGGATTTTAAAACAAATTGTTTTACCTTTTGAAAAATGTGCTTTCCAACAAATTTCCACCCATTTTAAAGAATTTTCAGTTATTTAATTTTAAAAATCCGGGCATTAATTTTTTTTTGATTTTTAAAAGAAAATTGATTTTACCAAAACTTAACAATTTTTGTTCCTTTACCTTTAAGTTTTCATAAAATTCAAGTTGGCGGAATAACCAATTTTAAAAAAGAAATTTATTTTCTAAAATTTAAATAACCGAAAACTAAACAAAACAAACAGTTAAAACTTGAAATAAATGCAACCAAAATAATTGCTAAAATTTTGAACCTAAAAGTTTAAAACCCAAACCATAATTCAAAATAAATTAATTTGAAATTATAAATGCTTAATTTGTTTAAGATAATTAATTTTCTACCTAAACTCAATTTTTTTAAATTTTTAAGTTTTGCGGTTAATTTAACTTTATTTCCTTTAACATAAAAGATTAAAATAGTAACCTTCTTTAATTCCAATTTACCCTTTTCCATTGGGGTTGTATTTGCCACAGTACCAACCAAATATAGGCCTTTTAAAACATTTATGTTTTCGAAATTGGAAATTTATGGATTTTAAAAAAATTGAAAATATTTGTTTTTGCCAACCTTTAAAGGCCTTTCTTACAAATGTTTCAACCTAATTTTGAAAATTTTAAAGTATATTTAATAAAATAAATAAAAATAGAGGAATTAATTTTTCCTTTTAGATATTTCAACAAGGGAAATTTAACCAAATTTTAACCAAAAATTGTTGCCCACGCCCTTTTTTTCTTGTTCCTTTGACCCTTAAGGGTTTTATATTACAAACTCTTAATTTTGTTTGCCGGGACAAGAAATAATCTTATGTTATTAAAAAAAGAAACCTAATTTTTACCAAAATTAAAATTTCCTGAAAACCCAATAAATAAAATTTAAAACCTTAAAACATTTAAAACAATGCACACCTAAATTTTCAAATGTTGAACAGCCAAATTTAAAAGTCCAAAATTTCAAACCTTTAATAAAAAACTAAAAGTTAAATTAACATTGGTAAATAGCTTTAATATTGCTTTTATTGGATTAATTTGGATTTGGGTTACAAATTAAAACAAATAAATATTTTTTTAAATACACTTCAAATTTCAAATTTAACCTGTTTTGGCTTGACTGGAATTTTTTCAACTTTAAATATTTTACATTAAATCAAGGATTTGGGTTTAACTATTGTATTTTACTTTCATTTTTATTATTGACTTTAATTTCAAACCTTTAAACCTGACAAAACACCTTTTGGTTGATAATTATCGCCACTTTTGTTTTTTTAAGATTTTATTTGGACCCAATTAATTTTCAAATGGTTTTTAGTAGTTTTTTGACGAGAACCCATTGGGGCCGCTTCAAAAAGTTTAAGGCCAATTTCTAAAATTAATTGGGCCTTAAGAAAAATTTTGTAGTTTTGCCACCTAAAGAGCCTTTTCTTTTCATGGATTTAGTTTCCAACCACGTTTGGGATTTTTCCAAAAACTAATTTAAAAAAATTCAAAAGTAGACCGGTAATTAATTTGTCCTTTTTGTTTAATTATTTGTTTTTCCGGTTTCATTAAATTTTTACGCCAAAGGGCCGTTGTTTTCCCTCTTTAAATTTTCCTTTTTTGGGGTTTTTGTACCATTTATGGGTTTTGTATTTTACCAACCTTGTTGTTAATTTCCCGTGTCTTTGTCCTTTTGGATTTTTCAATAAAAATCTTTTATTTTGGTAAATTTAATCATTTATTTTTCGTTTAACCACAAATTACTTTAAAATTTCCCTTAATTTTTCCTAAATTTTAAAATTTTTTTTAATTTGGTTTAATAAGAAACCTTTTACTTTCAAAGGAATGCCTTTCCTTTAAATTTTCACGGAATGTTTTAAAATGAAAAATTTTAAGGTTTGATCCTAAATTATCGGTCCAATAAAATTTATTCAAGAGTTAAAAAAAATGTAATAGAATTTTGGAAATATTGCTTTTAATTGGTAAAAATTGATTTTGGAAACAAAGGGTTAAAATTAAAAACCAAAACAAATAAATGTTTAAAAAACAAAGGAACAACAGGCCTGAACTGCCAAAACCGAAATCTTGGCATTTGAAACAATGGCCATTTTTCCTGGCTTGGTTAAGGACTTTTAAAACAAATTTTGGGTTGGAATGGTTTATGGTTGAAATTTAGCTTAATGGCAAAGTTTTAAAATTAGTTTAAATTGGCCTTTGAACTACGTCAAATAAATTCAAGAAACTCCAAGAAAATCTAAATAATTAAAGGTCTTTTTGTTGTGGGGAAATAATTTACCGTACCCGGCCCACCGGGTTTTAAATGGGTAACCATTTGTACCACAAAATGAGTTAATTTTTTAACTTTTTTATTAGGTAAATTTCTTAAATAATTTGTTTATTTACCAACGTATAAAATTGGGGGGTTTTAAAAATTTTTAACCCCGCCAAAATTTAAAATGGAATTGTGTTTGGAAGCCTGTTAATTAATTTGTATTTTCTCCATTCCTAGATTTGTTTTCTTTAAACTTTTCATATTGAAATTTTAATTTTCCTTACAACTGGTTTCCCCGGTTATGGGAAAATTTTTTTGCCAAAACAAACCAGTTTAACCCAAAAAATTCCTGTATGTTGCCCTTTGTCCCAAAAGTCCAAGAGGGTAATTTAGGGTTTTTTTTCCTGTTGTTTAACTTTTTGTTTTTTGTTCATTAATTTTGTACGGTTTTTAAGGCCGGAGTTTTCCTCTTTAAACTTTAACCAATTTGCATTCGGGTTTTTATAAAATACTAATGTTTATTTTGTCTTTTGAAAGGGAAAGGCGCCATAGTTTTTAATTTTCCGTGTAATTTGTTTTGGTTAAGGTTGTTTTAATTTTAAACATCTTTTATTTTTGTTGTTTTTTTTTTTATAAATTGTTGGTAAAGCAAAACATTTAGAAAATAATTCCCATTTTTTTTTCAAATTCTTGAATATTCTTTTTTTATTGGTTAAATTTGAAAGTTGGCTTGGTTGTAAATTTCAAATTTTGTTCCTTTTAAATCACAAATTTAAATTTAGTTTATTTTAAAATTGAAAAAATGGGTTTAACGGTTGATTTAATTCGGTAAAAAGGATAACCATCCACCATGACCGGAGGTAAAAAAAATGTAACAAGAAAATTTTAATTAAAGGGAAAGAGTTTAGTGAAAGGGTCAAAATCGATTTTTCGAAAAAAAGGTTTAAAAACCTAAAACAAAAAAACAACCCATTTAAAACTGTAAAAGGGAAACCAAAAAACAAACAGAAAATGAACTGCAACCCAAAACAAACCGCCAAAAATTAAAATTAAACCGGAACTTTTGATAACAACCTGGAAATATTCCGGCTTTTAACTTTAAAAACAAATTGGGTGGGTTAAACCTTTTTTAGGGTAGCCAAACCTCCGGCCTTTAAATAATGGCAAAAGTTAAAAAACCGTTTAAAATTACAACCTTTAAACGTTTGGCCAATACAGGTCAAATTTTCAAGAACAACTAGGGCAGAGGAAAATTTAACACCCAAATTAAAAATTAAAGGGACATTACCCTGGTTAACCCACGTAAGGGACACCCTCCCATTGAATTTGAAACGACACCAAGGAAAACCAAAAACAAATTATAAAACGCGCGTTCCCGTTTTTTATAAAAAAAACCCGGGAAATTTTTTTTTTTTTTAAAAAATTTTAAAATTTTTTAAATTTTTTTTAAAAATTTAAAAATAAAATTTTGATTTTTTTTAAATTTATTTTTTTTTTAAAAATTTAAAGGGTTTTTGGGAAAAATTTTTTTTTTTTTAAATTTTTAAAATAAAAAAAATTTTTTTTAAAAATAAATTTAAAAAACCTTTTTTAAAAAAAATTTTTTTTTAAAATTTAAATTTTTGGGAAATTTAAAAATTTAAAAAATTTTTTTTAAAAAAAAATTCCAAAAAAAAAAAAAAAAAAAAAATTAGAAAAAAATTTTGGGAAAATTTTTAAAAAAATTTGTTAAAAAAAAAAAATTTTTGTTTTTTAAAAAAAAATTTTTGGGGTTTTAAAAAAAGGGGGGGAAAAATTTTGGAAAAAAAAAAAAAATTTTCCCCTTTAAAAATTTTTTTTTTGGAAAAAATTAAATTTTTTTTTCCCCAAAAAATTTTTTGGGTTTTAAAAAAGGGGTTTTAATTTTTTTTGGGAATTAAAATTTTTTTTTTTTTTTTTTTTTAATTCCCTCCTTTTTTTTTTTTTTAAAATTTTTTGGGGTTTTTTAAAACCTTTAAAAAAAAATTTTTTTTCCCCTTTTTTTTTTGGGGGGGTTTTTTTCCCCATTTTTTTTTTTTTTTTTTTTGTTTTTTGGGTTTTTTTTTAAAATTTTTTTTTTTTTAAACCTTTAAATTTTTTAAATTTTTTTTTTTTTCTTTTTTTTTTGGTTTTTTGGGGTTTTTTTTTAAAAAAAAAAAAATTTTTTTAAATTTTTTTTTAAAAAAAAACCCCAAAAAAAAATTTTTTTTTAAAAAGTTTTAAAAAAAAAATTTTTTTAAAAGGGCCCTTTTAAAAATTTTTAAAAAATTTTTAAAAATTTAAACCACCAAAAAAAAAATTTAAAATAAATTTAAAAAGGGGTTTTTTTTTTTTGTTAATTTTTTGGGGGGAAAAAAAAAAAATTTAAAATTTTATTTTAACCTTTAAAACCAAAAAAAATTTTTTTAAAAAAAAAAAAAAAAAAAAATTTTTTTTCCCGGGTTAAAAATTTTTTTAACCCCCAATTTTAAATTTTTTCCCAAAAAAAGGGAAAAAAAAATTTTTTTTTTTAAAAAAAAAAAAGGGGTTTTTTTGGTTTCCTAAAAAAATTCCCAAAAATTTTAAAAAGGGGAAAAAAAAGGGGGGTTTAAAAAAAACCCTTTTTTAAAAATTTTAAAAAAAATTAAAAAAAAAGGGAAAAAAAAAATTTTAAAAAAACCAAATTTTTTTTTTAAAAAAAAAAAATTTTTTTTTAAAAATTTTTAAAACCCCGGGGAAAAAAAAATTAAAATTAAAAAAATTTTTTTTTTAAAAGGGGAGGTTTCCCCCAAGAAAATTTTTTTTTTTTTAAAAAATAAAAAAACCCAAAAAAATTTTTTTTCCCCCAAAAATTTTAAAATTGTTTTATTTCCCAAAAAATTAAAAGGTTTTTAAAAAGTTTTAATTTGGAAAATTTTAAAAAATAATTAAAATTTAAAATTTTTAAAAAAAATTAAAAAAAATTTTTTTTAAAAAAAAGTTTTTTTAAAATTAAAAACCGCCCCGGGCCCCAAAAAAAAAAACCCCTTTTTTTTTTTTTTAAATTTTTTTTTTTAAAAAGGAAAATAAAAAAAAAAATTTAAAAATTAAAAAATTTTTAAAAAAAAAAAAATTTTGGAAAAATTTTTAAAATTGGTTTAAAAAAAATTTTTTGAAAGGGCAAAATTTAATTAAAAAAAAAAATTTCCCAAAAAAAAATTTTTTTGGTTATTTTGTTTTAAAATTTTTTTAAACCCCCCAAAAAATTTTTTTTTTGGGTTTAAATAATTTTAAAAAATTAATTTTAAAAATTTTAAAAAATTTTGGTTTTTTAAATTTCCCCCCTTTTTTTTGGGGTTTTTTTTTTTTAAAAACCAAAAAAAATTTTAAAAAAAAATTAATTTGTTTTTTTTTTAAAATTTTTCCCGGAAAAAATTTAAATTTTTTTTGGGGTTTTTTTTAAAAAAATTTTTCCCTTTTTTTTTTCCTTTACCTTTAAACCAAATTTTTTTTTTAATTTTTTTCCTTTTTGGCCCCCTTTTTTTTTAGTTTCCTTTAATTTTTTTTTTTTTTTTTTTTTTTTAAATTTAAAAAAATTTTCTTTAAATAAAATTTTTTTAAAATTTGGGTTTCCCTTTCCCTTTTTAAAAAAAAAAATTTTTTTTAAAAAAAAAAAATTTTATTTTTTAAAATTTTAAATTTTTTTTTTTTAAAAAAACCCCTTTTAAAAAAAATTTTTTTTTTTTAAATTTAAAAAAAAAATTTTTTAAAACCAAAAAAAAATTTTTTGGGTTTTCCCCCCCAAAAAAAAAGGAAATTTTTTTAAAAAATTAAAAAAAAATTTAAAAAAACAAATTAAAAATTTAAAAAAAAAAAAAAATTTTTTTTTCCCAAATTTTTCCTTTTTTAAAATTTTTAAAAAAAATTTAAAAAATTTTTTAAAAACAAAAAACCCAAATTTAAAACCCTTTAAAAAAAATTTTTGAATAAAATTTTTTTTTTAAAAAAAATTTTTTTAAAAAAAAAATTTAAAAAATTTTAAAATTTTTCCGCAAAAAGGGAAAACTTGCCTTTTTTAAAAAACCCCAAAAATTCCAAATTTTTTAAAAACCCACCCTTTTAAAAAAAACCCCAAAAAAAAACCAATTTTTTTTAATTTTTTTTAAAAAAAAAAATTTTTTTTTTTTTTTTTTTTTCCCCCCTTTTTTGGGGAAATTTAAAAAAAAAAAAAAATTTTATTTTTTTTTTTAAAAAAAAAAAAAAATTTTTTTTTAAAAAATTTTTTTTTAAAATTTAAAAAAAATTTTTTTTTTATTTTTTTTGGGAAAAAAATTTTTAAATTTTTTTTTTTAAAAAAAATTTTTTTTAAAAAAAATTAAAGGGGTTTTTTTTTTCCCTTTTTTCGTTTTAACCTTTTTTTAAAAAAATTTTAAACCGGTTTTAAAAAAACCCTTAAAAAACAGATGGGGTTTTAAAAAAAAATTAAAATTTATTAAAATTTTTTAAAAAATTTAAAAAAAAAAAACCCCCTTTTTCCCCCCAAAAAAAATTTTTTGGGGATTTTTTTTCTTAAAAAAAATTTTCCCTTTTAAAATTTAATTTAAAAAAAAGTTTTAAAAAAAAAAAAAGGTTTTTTGAAAATTTTTAAAAAGGAAAAATTAAAAAAACCCCCAAAAAAAAAATTTTTTTTTTTTTAAAAAAAAAAAAAACCCCAAAAAAAACCCCTGGGGGAAAAAAAAACCCCCCGGGTTTTTAAAATTTTTTTCCGGGGAAAAAAAAAAAATTTTTTAAAACCCTTTTAAAACTTTAAAAAATTTTTTTGGGGGGGAAAAGGTTGGTTTTTTTTTTCCCCCAATTAAAATTTTTTAAAAAATTTTTAAAAAAAAAAATTTTTTTAAATTAAACCCCAAACCCAAAAAAAAAAAAAAAAAAATTTTTTTTTAAAAAATTAAATTTAAATTTTTTTTTTCCCCTTTTTTTCCCCAAATTTAAACCTTGGGGGAAAAATAGAATTAATTTTAATTTTAAATTTTAAAAAAAAATTTTAAAAAAAAAAAAAAATTTTTTTTTTTTTTAAAAAAATTTTTCCTTTTTTATATTTAATTACCAAATTTTTTTTTTTTTTTTAAAAAAAAAAAAAAAAAATTTTTTCCCAAAAAAAAAATTTTTGTTTTTTTTTTTTTTTTTAAAATCCCAAAAATTTTTTCAAAATTTTAAAATTAAAAAAAAATTTGGGCCAATTTTAAAAATTTTTTTTTTTTTTTTTTTTTAAAAAAATTTTTTTTTTTAAAAATTTTTTTTTTAAAAAATTTTTTTAAATAAATTTTTCCCTTGTTTTAAAAAAATTTTTTTTAAAAATTTAAAAAAAAAAACCCCGGGTTCAAATTTTTTTTAAAAAAATTTTTAAAATTTTTAATTTTTTTTTTTTTAAAAAAAAAAAAAAAATTTAAAAAAAAAAATAAAAAAAAAATTTTTTAAATTTTTTTTTGTTCCTTTTTTTTTTTTTTTCCCCCCCTTTTTTTTTTTTTTTTTTAAAAAAAATTTTTTAAAAAAAATTTTTTTTTAAAAAAAAAAATTTGGAAATTTAAAAATTTTTTATAAAAATTTTAAAAAAAAATTAATTAAAAACCCAAAAACCCCTTTTAAATTTTAAAAAACCTTTTTTTTTTTTTTTTTTAAAAAAAAATTTGGGAAAAAAAATTTTTTGGGAAAAATTTAAAAAAAAAATTTTTTTTTTTTGGGCCCTGGAAAAAAAGGACAGGCCCAAAAAAAAAATTTTTAAAATTTTTTTTTAAAAAAAAACCCAAATTTTTTTTCTAAATTTTAAAAAAAATTTTTTAAAACCCCAATTTTTAAAAAAATATTTTGGAAACAAAAAAAAAAAAATTTTAAAATTTTTTTCCTTTAAAAATTTTTTTAAAAGAAAAGGAATTTTTTTTAAAAAAAAAGGAAGAAATTAAAAAAAAAAAAAAAATTTGGGCAAGGTAAATTTTTTAAAAAAAAAATTTTTTTTTAAAAAAAAAAAAAAACCCCCCAAAAAAAATTTTTAAAAAAAAAAAAAAAAAATTTTTTTGGTTTAAAAAAAAAAATTTTTTTCCAAATTTTTTTTTTTTTTGGGCCCCCTTTTTAAAAAAAAAATTAAAAAATTTTAAACCAAAAATTCTTTTTTTTTAATTGGGAAAGGGGGTTTCCCCCTTTTTAAAATTAAAAAATTAAAATTTTTTTTCGGGGTTTTGTTTTAAAAAAAAAAAAAACCCCGTTTTCCCAAAAAAATTTTTTTAAATTTTTAAATTTTTAAAAAAAAATTTTTTTTTCCCAAAAATTTTGGGGTTTTTTTTTTGGAAAAAAACCAAAAGGGAATTTTTTTAAGGAAAATTTTTAAAAAAGGGGTTTTTAAAAATTAATTAAAAAAACCCCCCTTTTTTTTTTTTCCAATTTGTTTAAAATTTTTCCCCCAAAAAAATTTGGAAATTTTTTTTTTAAAAAAAAAAATTTTTTTCCTTAAAAAATTAAAAAAAAAAAAAAATTTTTTTAAAAATTTAAATTTGGGGAAAAAAAAATTTAAAAAACAATTTTTTAAAAACCCAAAAAAAATTTTTTTTTTTTTTTTAAAATTTCCCCAAAAAAAAAAAAATTTTTTAAAAAAGGGTTTTAAGAAAAAATTTTAAAATTTTTATTTAAAAAAAAAAATTTTTTTTTGGGAAAAAAAAAAATTAAAATTTTCCAAAAAAAAATTTTTTAAATTGGGGAAAAAAAAAGGAAAATTTTTTTTTTTTTTAAAAATTTTTTTTAAAAAAAAAACCCAAAAAACCGGGTTTTTCAAACAATTTTTGGGGAAACCCCCCCAAAAAACCCCCCTTTTTTTCCCCTTCCCTTTTGGTAAAAAAAACCCCCCCCTTTGGGAAAAATTTTAAAAAAAAAAATTTTTTTAAAAATTTTTTTTTTAAAAAGGTTTTTTTTTTTAAAAAAAAACCGGGTTTTTTTTTAAAAAAAAAGTTTTTTAAAAAAATTAAAAAAAAAAAAATTTTTAATTTAAAAAAAAAAATTAAATTTTTTAAAAAAAAATTTTAAAAAAATTTTTTTAAAAAAATTTTTTTTTTTTAAAAATTTTAAAATTTTTAATTAAAAAACCCAAATTTAATTTAAAAAAAAAAAAAAACCAAAAAAAAAGGGTTTTTTTTTTAAAATTTGGTAAAATTTTTAAAACCCAAAAAAAAAAAAAAAATTTTTTTTGGTTTTTTTTTTAAAATAAAAGGTTTATTTTTTTTTTTTTTTTAAAATTTTTTTTTAAAAAAAAAATTTTGGAAATTAAAAAAAAATTCAAAAATTTTTTTTTTTAAAATTTTTTTTTTGGAAAAAAAAAGGGGAAAAAAAAAAAAAAATTTTTTTTTTTTAAAAAAAAATTTTTAAAAATTTTCCCCAAATTTAAATTTAAAAAAAAACCCCCAAAAAAAAAAAAAAATTTTTTTTTTTTTTTTTTTTTTTTTTTTTTTTTTTTTTAAAAAAAATTTTTTTTTTTTGGGAAAATTTTGGGGGGTTTTTTTTTTTTAAAAACCCCCTTTTCCTTTAAATTTTTTTTTTAAAAATTTTTCTTTTTTTTTAAATTTTTTTTTTTTTTTTTTAAAAAAAAAATTTTTTTTTTTTAATTTTTAAAAATTTTTTTAAAATTTTTAAAAACCCTTTTTTTAAAAAAAAACAAAAGGGAAAAAATTTGAAATTTTAACCAAAAAACCAAAATTTTAAAAATTTAAATTTTTTTTTTTTTTAATTTAATTTTTTTTTTTTTTTTTTCCCCCCCTTTTTTTTTTTTCCAAATTTTTTTTTTTTTTAAAAAGGAAATTTTTAACCAAAAAAAGGGGAAAATTTTAAATGTTTGGGGGTTTTTTTTTTTAAGGAAAAAAAAAGGGGAAAAATTTTAAAAAATTTTTAAATTTTTTAAAAACCCCAAACAAAATTTTTAAAAAAAAGAAAAAAATTTTAAAGTTTTTTTAAAATTTTTAAAAAAAACCATTTAAAAAAAAATTTTAAAAAAAAAAAATTTTAAAAAAGGGAAAACCCAAAAAAAAAATAAATTTTTTTTTTAAAAAAACCCCCTTAAAATTTTTTTTCCGGCTTTTTTTAAATTTTTTTAAAAAATAAAAAATTTTTTTTTAATTTTTTTTTTTTTTAAAATTAAAAGGGCCCCTTTTTTAAAACCCTTTTTGGGGTTTTTTAAAAAAATTTCCTTTTAAAAACCCCTTTTTTTGGGAAATTTTTTTAAAAAAAAAAAAAAAACCCCTTTTTTAAAATTTTTTTCCTTTTAATAAAATTTTAAAAAAAAAACCTTTTTAAAAAAAAAAAAAATTTAAAAAAAGGGACCTTAATTTTAACCCCTTTAAATTTTAAAAAAAAATTTTAATTTTAAAAAAATTTTTTTTTTTAAAAAAAAAAAAAAAAAAAAAAAAAAAAAACCAAAAAAAAAAAAAAAAAACCCAAAAATTTAAAATTTTTTTTTAAAAAAAAAAAATAAAAAAATTTTCCAAAAAATTTTTTCCCAAAAAAAAAAAAAAAAAAAAAAAAAAAAAAAAAATTTTTAAAATAAAAAAAAAAAAAAAATTTTTTTTTGTTTTTAAATTTTTCCTTTTTTTCCCCCCCCCTTTTTTTATAAATTTTCCCCCAAAAAAATTTTTTAAAAAATTTTTTTTTTACAAAAAAAAAAAACCCCAAAATTTTAAATTTAAAAAAATAAATTTTTTCCCAAAAAAAGGAAAAAAAGTAATTAAATTTTTTTAAAAAAAAAAAATAAAAAAGGGTAAAATTTGTTTTTTTTTTTTTTTCCAAAAAAAAAGGGGTTTTGGGTTTTTAATTTTTTTTTTTTCCTTTAAACCCTTTTTTTAATTCCCTTTAAAATTTTTTTTTTTGGGTTTTTAAAAAATTTTTTTCAAAAAAAACTTTTTTTTAAAATTTTAAAAAAAATTTTTAACCCTTTTTTTTTTTTTTTTAAAAAAAAAAAAAAAAAAATTTTTTTTTAAAAAATTTGTTTAAACCGGTTTTGGGTTTTTTTAAAATTTTATTAAAAAAATTTTTTTTTAAATTGAATAAAAAATTAAATTTTTTTTTTTTTTTTTTTTTTAAAAAAATTTTTTAAAAAAGGGTTTTTTAAAAAAGGAAGCCCCCCCCTTTTTTTAAAATTTTTTTTTTTTTATTTTTTTTTCTTAAAAAAAAGGGGGTTTTTAAAAAACCCCAAAAACCCCCCTTTTTTTTTAAATTTTAAAGGAAAAAAAATTTTTTTTTTTTTAAATTTAAGGGTTTTTTTTTTTTTGGGGAAAAAAATTTAAAGGGGGAAAAAATTTCCCCCCAAAAAAGTTTTTTGGGGGGTTTTAAAATTTTTTTAAAATTTTGTTTTCCCCCTTTTTTTTTCCTTTTAATTTTTTTTTTCCCCCTTTTTTGGGGGGGTTTTTGGAAAAAATTTTTTTTAAAAAAATTTTTTGGAAAAAAAATTTTTTTTTTTTTTGTTTTTAAAAATTTTTAAAATTCCTTTTTTTTTTAAATTTAAATTTTTTGGGGTTTTAAAAAATTTTTTTTTTTCCCTTTTAACCCTTAAATTTTTTTTTCCGGTTTAAAATTTTCTTTTTTTTTAAAAAAAATTTTTTTTTTTTAAAAATTTTTTTAAAGGGAAAAATTTTTTTTCCCCTTTTTTTTAAAAAAAAAAAATTTTTTAAAAAAATTTAAAAATTTTTTTTTAAAAAATTTTTAAAATTTAAAATTTTAAAAATTTTTTTTTTCCCCCCTTTATTAAAAAAAAAAAAATTTTAAAGGGGTTTTTTTTTGGGTTAAAAAAAAAAAAACCCCCTTAAAAAAAAAAAAAAAAAAAAAAAAAAAAAAAAAAAAACCCCAAAAAAAAAAACCCAAAACCTTTTTTTTTTAAAAAAAAATTTGGGGGGTTTTTTTAAAACCCCCAAAACCAAAAAAAAAAAATTTTTAAAAAAAATTAAATTTTAAAAGGAAAAAGGGAAAAAAAAAAAAAATTTTTCCCAAATTTAAAAAAAAAACCCCGTTTACCAAAACCCCCCCAAAAAAAAAAAAAAAAAATTTTATTTTGGGTTTTTTTTAAAAAAAAAAAAAATTTTTTTTTTTTAAAAAAAAAAATTTATTTTTTTTTTAAAAAAAAAATTTTTTTAAAAGGAAATTTTTTAAAATTTTTTTTTAAAAAATTTAAATTTTTTTTTTTAAAAAATTTAACCCAAAAAAAGGTTTTTTAAAAAAATTTTTCCCCTTTTTAAATTTTTAAAAAAATTTTTTGGGGGGAAAAAAAAAAAAGGGGGCCCAAAAAAAAAATTTTAAAACCCAAAAAAAGGGCCCTTTTTTTTTTTAAATTTTTGGTTTTAAGTTTTTTGGGGTTTGGGGGAAAAAAAAGGGTTTTAAAAAATTTTTTAAAAAAAAAACCCCCAAAATTTAAAATTTTTTTAAAAATTAAAATGTTTTTTTTAAAAAAAAAAAAAAGGTTTTTTTTTTTTAAAAAATTTTTTTTTTTTTTTTTTTTTTGGGGGTTTTTTTGTTCTGTGAAGTCGTGAAACTCAAATGAGTTTGCCATTATTTATTCAAACCGTGTGTCCTTCATAAGGTAGGCCTTTAACTAGACGTCATAAAACTCAAATGATTTCCTTTAATTCGCTTCAATTTTTCTTTCTGATAATAATAAGAGATGTATTCAGATAGCAAAACATTTAGCACCTTGGTGTTATAAGGCTCTTGGGACCACCAAGTGAAGTTCTTTATACATATTTGAAATATATATATGGAATTGTACTATAATTTGTTATTTCCCTAATGATATAATTCCATGGAATTGACACTAACCTGTGTACATCAAGGAATGTAAGAAGATGTACAATGATTTTGTTTGTGTAATGCTAACTTGATTTATTTATGGTGTTGAACACCACATTCAACACTTGGCTTGATCAAGGTTGCCTTATTTGTCGGAAACCGGAGTTCCAAGAGAGAATCAACAACTTTTAGCAGGAAAACGTGCATTCCTAAGATCGAAGTCTAATGATCGAGCCAAGAGAAGGTTTTACACTCATAATCTCAGTTTTAAAGTGCTAGACGTCAATTTCAAGCTTCATAATATATACTAAGATTACACAATTAAAATAAAATATATGATAAAAGTATTTGAAATGTTTAATATTTGCTAATTTTATGAAGTAATGTAAAAAGATATAGGTCTTTTTATTCAAAACATATACAAAGGGTGTTGTACTGAACGTCAAACTGCTATCTCATACCACAAAAGCAGAGAAGTCCCCTCTGCTTGTATATAAAACAACATTAAAACTCGTATATTACTTTTACATCTACTTTTATTCATATCTGTTATATTTTTGGCTTCTATTTATATTAATATAATCTAGTCTTTTGTGGATTTACTATTACTATGCAGTGTACATGGATATGTATGTTACATCTATTTTTCAGTATGGCTATCATTAAAATTGAAAGAATGAAATTTAAAATTATATTTTTTTTTTTTGTTAAATCAATATAAAATAATGCTTATTTCTAATTCAGATCTATCAAAAATAAAATTAATGTAACATTTCAAAGGCTGGTTCCTCAACAGCCTACTTTTCATTTTGATTTCTTTAGAAACAGCTTTGTTACAGTTTAATTGTTTAAAATGTTTAATGCAATTTATTAGAGAACAATAACGTTCGTTAATAGCTGAAAACAGCATTTAACGAAACTTTTGACTTTAAGGTCAGTAGGTCAAAGTTAAATTCATAGCATCAATTGACGAACACAGCATTTTGGCAAAAGATTTGTGTTCTAATGCCTTTTTGAACCATATGCCCAACCAACCGACAACAAACTCAACTTTCATTTGCCTGTAATAATTTAAAGTCAGTAGGTTAAAAGTCTAGATCAATGTGACTATTAAAACACTGAAAATTTTCGTTTCTGGACTTTATTATTAAGGCCACTATCAAGATAAAAAGTCTAGAGTCAAAGATGAATACTACATCGCTGAAGATGCAAACGGTTGTCCTTAGGCCACACTAATGTGCTCCCTAGTTCTTTGGATTTTCCCGATCCTGTTTTGGAGAAATTGACTTGTAAATAAAAAATAATAAGAATTACCGCTTCCGCAAATTTTGGTCCGCATGCCGCTACAAAATTAGTTTCTCCTTGAAATTTATTTTTCTCACATAGACGCTTTTCTGTTGCATATAATGCTCCGATCTTTTCAAAGGCACGTGTGATCAATCGAATTGTAATTAAAGGTTAAAATCGGGATGTCAACATGTAGTTGTGTCAGCTCATTACCGTGGACAAGTAGTTATTGAACACACAGTTATCCGAAATGCTTCTAGTTTTACCTTTGAAGACCTCTTCTCGGATGCAAAATTTAAAATCTTACGTTAGATGACCACAAACACATCAATATTTGTAAGGACCATCGTGTTTCAACAGGCATAGACCAGTCTATCTTGGATGAAATGAATTGTAAATTCCGATGAACTTTTCAAAAATCACAGAAGTATTTGATTTTCATGAAAACTCATATCCCTTGTTAGTATTTTGGTATGCAAGCAGAACTCTTCTTTGGGGAATTTAAAGAGTTCCAACGAGACCAAGGTGATGGTATTGTGATTGGCATGCTCATAATAATTAGGGTGTGTAATTGGTTAAACCACTTCTAGTCAAGCTACAGAACTAGAGTTTTCATGCATTGCAGCTTTTAGGAGCAAACGGAAAGAGTAGTTTGCTCATTCAGAATAATGCATGTGAATGGGGTGACAGGTAATTCCAAGGAATATTTTAATACATTGTGATCTACATGTATAGCAATATAACTATCTTGCTCAGGATGTTGTTTTAGTGCAAAGCAAGAAATATTCTCCTCGATCATTATGTTTATCCTACATATGGATAAATAGTACCAACTGGATGTCAAGCAGCCAATAAAAAATCATTACCATATATAATGAAAACAAATCCTATCAAATATCTTTCTTTGCATTTTTTTTTTTTTTTTTGGATACATACACGTATTTGAATTTTATTCAACAAGTGTCATTTACCTTACTAACTTAATTCCTCTTGTAAAACTGCATTTGCTATGCTTCCTAACTATATATATGGATTTAAATGAACATGCACGCACACAAAGCTCACTTGAAAAATATAACCAAAATTAATTAAACAACAGGCCTCAAGATATCTAGCCCTAAAATAAAGACGTGTACTGTAGATTTTACTTCGATTAAGGGTGATTTCCAGCCCTGAAAACGTTAACTTTAGCGCAGAGGATGTTAATTATACAGATACAAATATCCATAAAGTCCTTTCAAGGGCTTATTCTATGTTTTTGGTGGAAAAGAAGGGTGTATACTTTAGTCAGCCAGAATCGTGTTTTGTATAAAGTAAGAAAATATACCAAGGAGGCAATCGAAAATCATCTGTCCAATAAAACAAACAACACAATGGCAAAACAAAAATCAACGAAATGACAAACATATTAACAAAAAAAATATTACACAGAAAGGATTAAACAACAAGAACCAAACCAAAAGACGATGATAAATCACGTGCTCTGAATGGATAATTAGATCCTGATCATAAGGCAATCGTCAAGTTGTTCACGTGAAAGTCGCGTTATATCACAGTATAGACAAAGAGGACGGGAATATTTATTCACCCTTGATTTTAAAATGTTTTGGTTTGAGGGTTCCTGTTGAACCGTTTAGGATGAACAAATTTTCTAAAGTGTTATTTTCATTTTCTAGAACCATTTAGGAAATTCATTATACAATTAAGCTGTTGCTTGCTAGAAATATGTGCATAGTGTGGGTAATATTTTGGTAATCGTATTTCAGTTTTTAGTACTTGAAAAATTCTACACTGATCTCAAGTCTGTAAGCTTTCATTTGATACCACAATTATCTAAATAGTTTACTTATTGAAAAGTTACAGCTATGCATAGAAACTACTTTCTTCGCAATACGTACTTCTTTCTTTCTGACCTAATCCAAATTAGCTATACCTGAAGAGTGATTTCTTTATTTGCTTTTAATTCATCCTCTTTACGTACCTATTGTTAGTTTTCCTAATCATGTGTGGGTTAGAATTGAGTTGAGATCCCATTAAACAAGCAAAACCAAAGGTGTCGGGGACAAATGTTTGATAGTCTCTAATAAATAGATTCACTTCATGTTTAAACTCAGGGCAATACTTGAACTTGACCTATCATGTTGACACCTGCAAATTGTTGAAACCCGTATATTTATCTGTACAGAATGTTGTTTATTTGTGTGTTGTTCATGGCTCTCTCGTTCATTTATAGACCAAATAGTATTCACTCGTTCTGACAATACATGAGATTCGCATAATGCACGTCAAGTAAACCTTAAAATATGACGTCCTTCTTTCTCGTTCTTAACAAAACCATATTCTTATTCCAATAGAACATTGCCGCATGTGATTGAAGTCACAATTAAAATTGCAACGTCAGTTGCATTTTGAACAAGCCAGCGATCAAAATGGACATTGGTGTGTGTTGCTTGCTAGGAAATTTTAGGAATAAAATCATTTTGAAAGTAAATTTTATGTTTTGATCATTGTTAATCGTGAAATAGAAGGTTTTCTATAAAGCATTGTCCTCATCAAATCAAATTAACCGCCTTTCGAACGTGTCTTATAGGTCCGCTTCGAAGCATGCAAGTTCTAAATTTTCCTATTAGAATCGAAACAATTCTATCATGTCATGCTCTATGCTTAATTTAACATTGATAGGCAATATATTTGTCAATATCTAAATAATGAGCGTCAGAATTATTGTGTAAGCAATCAATCAAATACATCCCAATGTATTTATTGTTCTTATTCCGACCCGCAACACGTAAAATCGTGCTTAAATTCTATGCAGTGGCATAAAGGACTTACCTATAATTGTATTTATTTTAATTCGGTTCTCGTCCTAATCCTGCATGCAATATTTGTGACTGGACGAAGAGCAAACCACAATTAATAAATCAATCAATCATTTACATCAAATCGGTTAAGAGTTATATGCAGTAGCATAATGTTTTGGAAAAAGCTTGTATAACACTAAAAAGTATCCAAATAACAACCCCATCTTAAAAACTAATAATAATTAAAAAACACGAAAAAGCAGTGCATGCATGGTCATATCTTATTACATTATTTAACATCCAAGTGTCACACGCACTTCTCCTTCTATCAGGCGGAAATGATCTATACAGGCAATCTTAATTGCTGACAGTCAAGTTATGGCGTTTGTTTGAGATTTATTGTACATCTGTCACCTTCGGAACTTCCGGCCTGTTTATTACTTTTACTCGGATTACGATGAGGGAATCTGAAGTACTGTTATAGCCGAGTTTCTGTGAGTGCTTTCAAACCAGCATTACTGCGTATACACGGACGTTAGTGAGTGCAAAATGGAATCCTTTATCGCTTTATATATTAAATTAAAATATTATTAATGAAATTTCATGAAAATATTGTTTTAAGAACATTTATTTGTAATCAACATTTTTGTCTTGAGAAATATATACCAGTAAAAATCATGAATATCATAATAACGAACAGGTACCTAGATACATGGGTCATCTAAGTACCAATAATGAACGCGGATGAATTTTAAGAATTGTATGCATATTCATGTTACTTGTGAATAACAATATGACCTTTTGAATACCATCACTATCTTTGTTACATTATCGATCGAACAGATTTCACTTCTTATCAATAAACTGGTAACGCTTAACTATTATGGTTAACATGGGATTAAAACATGAAACTGGGTGCATTTATCTTGAATAATAGTTCTTATAGAATAATTGTTTCAAAGACATTAGTATGTGTGCGTCCGTATTTTTAAGTAATCATTATAAGGTTTACCTAGTGTGTAAAAATATCCATATGTGAACTTTTTCTGAACAAAATAGGGAGCTGAGAAACACACTTTTTATAATTTGGAAATAAAGTTTTCTGTTCAAGATTTGTCTGCTGAAAAGGTGTTTTCATGCTCAATCCATCAACACCATCAGAAGTAAATAAATTGGGATTCTACATTAAAAATCATTAGATTTGAGGACATGAGACTCTTGACTATTTACTGTAACTAGTAACCCGAATTTAACTTGAACGGACAAAAACGCATTAACGCTATTTAAATAAGATTAATCATCATTTGATAAAGATTGACAAAATTAAAATTAGTTTTAATTCATTTCAAACCATATCAATTTTTTTAATGCCAGTCAAATAGATTCCTTTGCGGTCAATCAAGTTAATTTCAGATGGTGGTAAGATGCGTCAAACCAATAGGCCACGCCCCCGTTAAACTATTTCAAGCTGGCATTAATTCGTTTTAAACATTGTTGAGACCCGAGCTTTGTATAGGTAAATCACTCAAGCAAAACAACCTCGATGTATCTATCGTTTATTTGTTTCAAACTTTATCGACTTTAGTTAAATGCGTGTATTCTTAGTAAAGTCACATGCTTCACAATTTAAACAAATGAATGAACAAAACATGTGACATACAAGGAATTTAAATAAAACATTAAAATATTGATGCACGGTTTAAAAATGCAAAACTTGTGAATCTGTTGCAAATAAAATAGTTAGATGTATAACATAATTTTAATTTGCTTAAATGCAGTAGATCTCACATATTCGTTTCAAAAATTGTTTAAGTGCTATGAAAACTCGTGGCATGTAAGTAACGTGTGGTCCCTTGCAATTACTTACGAAACTTTATGTATTCCTGTATATTTACCGTTTCTCTTTTTTTCTGTTTTACTATATTGTACTCGTAAATTCGGAAATAAAAGTAACTTCACAGAAATTATTCATTGTGTACATAATTTAAATCGATGTATCTTATATTTTCGGTAAACAACAAATATTCACTAGCTGTATATTGATATATGGAATAGCTTGTAATGAAAAACAATGTTTCGTTAAATAATAAAATTGATGAAGATAATGTTGGCATTTGTTGAATTTGATAAACAGTTTGGTCTTGCTCAAAATTGTAAATGAAGTAACAGCTCAATGAACTTTTAAAACTGTGTTAAATTGTAATACCGGTCACATGAGCAAAACGGTCGTTAATTGTGGAAGAGCAGCAAATATCAAACGAAAATATTGAAGCGTGGTTACGATTCTGTAAAGGGATTATCGTGCTGACATGCACCGTGATGTACAAAAATTCTTGCAATAAATCAACATGTATTCTGTTTTTAGAAGATAAGTTTTAGTCTGCGATAACGATGGGTAGGTTTAAGTTAAACTACCTTGACTGGCTCTTAGTCGGCATTCTCTTACGTCTTTTAATGCATTTCAAAAAACTTATATTTACGTTTGGGGCATTTAATATAATTCTACCTACCAAATAAAAATGAACATAAACATTGTTAAAAAAACAAGAATGGAAAAGAAACAATTCTGCATTGTTGCTCTCATTTAATTTTATTAACTATATTTTAGCGGTAATTTCTAAATAAAAACTAATTGTCGTATAAATAAAATATTTCATCTAGGTGCTCTCGTTGAAGTCCGCGTTACATATTAAAATGAATTTCATTGGTCGGAACGTTTGCAAACTTTCAATCCAGGTGTTCTCATCGAAGTCCGCGTTCATGTTTCAATTCAATACACAATATGAAGTCCAATATGGTAAAAAAAATCAATTTTAGACTTAACGATGTCCGAGTAAACAAATAGAATTTAGAAAAATAACACTTTTATACGATTCTTCCAACACAACAAAAGTATCTATCTTTTTCGCCGATGAAAATTATTACTATTTATATTAGAACAAGGATTTGTATACTATGCAATTTATTCCTCAAGAAAATAAGTTTTATTTATTCACTTAAATCAATAATTGATCAATTTGAACTTTGAAACAGTTACATTAATATATCTTTTCGCACCCTTGAATTTAAGGTTAATAAATCCAAATAACTAAATAAAATTAATTGTATATTTAATTAGATAAATTAAAAGAATTGCTTCGATGTTTTCATTAATCAATCAATAAATTGCAGGACTAAATGGAATAAAACATAATTAAAAAAACTCACAGACAACTAAAAGCATTTTGTAACACCATAATCTGGGACTTTCCTATAGGTATGCTAGTCAGGAGACTGTACAGTGGCGGATCCAGTTATTGTTCCGTAGATAAGAACTCCCGTTTGTTTGACCTGAAATTCTTTTTTATTGGGACATATGGTTGGAACACCCTTTTTTGCTGTAACCAGTGGTTGTCGTTGTTGTAAATTATTTTTTAAGTGTTGTACATCATTCGGGCCGTTAGTTTTCTCGTTTGAATTGTTTGAATTTATATTTGTAATTTTGGGAACTTTTATAAATGATTATGCGGTTTGGGTTTTGCTCGTTGTTGAAGGCTGTACGGTTATCTAAAAATCTAAATTGTTTATGTTCTTTTGTCCAAGGTGGAGAGTTGCATTATTGCCAAGCATACCACATCTTCTTACTTTCATTCGTTAAATGATGTAGATCTTCATTAAGCCTAAATAACAAATAATTTTGAAAATGCACTTATTTATAACTATACAACTTTTAATTTTAAATACTTATGTTTATCTAACATAAAATCAGGGCCGTAAATTACATAGAGGCATGTAGGCAGTTGCCTCCTATTGCGGACTGACAAAAAAAAAAAAAATGAAGAAAAAAAATATTGAAAAGAAAAAAATGTTAAAATCAAGCATTATTTTAATAGCACTGGTTGTTACTTTTACATGTACAATAGAGCAAGCAATCAAACACACGCACTACTACCCAAATATAAAACAAATACTGTTGCTTCTGTTAGCCTTGCCAGTTGGGTCCTGCAGTTGTGAGAGTTCGTTTTCTGCGCTACGGCGCCTTAAAACATGGAACAGGTCAACAATGACGGAAAGCAGATTACGTGGTCTGGCTATGCTACACATAGAAGTGACAATGTTGGCAATATTGACTGCATAGAAGTGCTAAAGAGATGGGATTCGTCCGGGCACAGAAAAATCCCCTTAGCAATTGACAAAGCCTAACCGAATAAAATGGTTAGTGTAAACAAAAAGTGTTACGTTATAATAATTTGAATTTGATAATTAAAAGTTATGAGTTATTAAGTATGCATTTTCATTTTAAGGTTTGAAAATTGTGTCTCTGAAACGAAGTCAAAATAGCTCGATTGGGACGCCAAAAAAGCATGATAAACCACAAAAAAGGCTCAACTTTAGGGGGCCTTTCATTTTAAGTTCGCAAATTGTTTCCCTAAAAATAAGTAAAAATAGCTTGTGAAGAGTCATAAAGCAGGATGAAGAGTAAAAAATCTTACTTTACCGGCACACGTAATCTAACTCTGGTTTATAGCTATTTTCAATATATTCCAGGCGCTTATTTATTGAAATATAACAAAAATTTAACAAGTGGTGAATTCTGAGGAGGTACATTGCATACAGGGAAAAGGCCCGAAAAAATATCATTTTCTGCTTAAAATGGGTCAACAAAATGTTGTCGCCTCGCTCCGCTCGGCAACAAACTCAACTGCCTCCCCTTACAAGACGGGCAATTTACGGCCCTGAAAATTATTATCAGCGAAGACATATACACACTAAGTCTAAATTCGTCTAAAAACAGAGACATATGTATATGTAAAAGTGTTTGTTTATGTAAAAAAAACTATGAATATCTACCACCACTGTTGCCAGCTTTAGAGATCGGCTAACACCAGTTGTTCCTCGAGCTTTGAATAAACAAATTCAAACCAAAACATGTACATAAAATGGTAATTTTTAATCACAATCTGTATATATACTGAGACTCCTATAACACAGAGATTGGTCACTATCTATTTATCGGATTATCTGAGTCTCCGGTATAGTTAGCTACGTTATTTTAACGTACATGTGTAGTTTCGTATTCAACCGTAGCAGACGACATATATCACCTAATCACTGAGACTACTATAACAGTATCGGATATTATTATTTTTCTTTTAAAAATAAATTAAAACAAAATTGAATTAATAAAAAAAAAGGAAAATAGCTTTTTATCTTTCAAATGTAGTTATCTCTAATCATATTTAAATTTTGTTTTTAATCATTAATAATTTGTTAATAGTTTGTAATTATGCGACCACTCTTGAAAATGTGATTGTGATTAATCTTATCAATCTTACAGTTACATTCTTTTGCTACACGTCCGTTAATTGTATCCAATATACAAATATTTTACCTGTAAAGACAGGTAGTCTTAAAAGCATGGGAGATGAATTTTGTTTCACAGCTGGGTGCCCAAGATACACGAGGCTCCGTTTATTGCAGTAAACTTTTATTCTATACTTGTAAGGTATTTTCACTGCTGAGTGCCCAATATACATGTTTATTGTAGTAAACCTTGTCAAATATCGTCGGTGAACTTGTGTTAGGATTCGGGAGGGTGTGGATGGGGTTTTATAGAATGGAGAGTAAGGGGCAAAAAAGTATAGAATGGAGAAAAATGGACCGACAAATACAGAATAGAGAAGAGAAAATAATTAGGTGATAAAATTAAAAGAATAGAGAAAAATGGCATAGAAATTATAGGAAATAAAGAACCCCCATCCAGACCCTCATAATACGTAGCAATGTCAGATCATAAATATGATAGCATATGATGATGTCACTTTTCTGTAAATTCAACTTCGATTCACAACTGCTTGTCAATGGTAAATATTTCACGTACAGTCAGCCTGATTAAACCGAAATGAACTTTTTTCAAATTATGTTTAAAGTTTGTTTTTATGTTATGTCGTTACACCAATGTCCCATGCTAGTGGTGGTGATGAGCGCCTTAAAATATTTAACATTGTCACTTTCTTCATGTACCTGTCTCAAGTCAGGAGCCTGTATTTCAGTGGTTGCCTTTGGTTCATGTCCGTCATATTTGTATTTTCGTAAATTGCTTTGTTAATGTAGACACTTCGTTTTCTCTAGTGAATTGTTATATATTTTCCATGTCAGGGACTTTTGAAGCTGACTACACGGTATAGGTTTTCTTATTGTTGAAGGTAATTACCGTGGATTCCAATAATTTACATCCACTTCATTGAACTTCATTTGAACTAAAGTAGTTGTCTGATTGGCGATCATTATCAATAATATATAAAAATCTCTTAAAGTTTTTATTTGTATTGCTACAAGTGGCTTCGCGGATTATTCAATGTGAAGACTCAAAAATTAATTTTATGGTTCAATAAATTCAAAATAAATAATAGCCATTCATTAAATATGATAGACTACATTGTAAGTTTTCTAGCTGTTTTTGAGCTGTTTTATAAGTATATAATAGTGCCTCATTTTTAAGGGATTGAAGTTTTATAAAATAAATTTATCTATCTATTTCTCCATATACATTTTTTGTTAAAATACCCTTTTTCACCTTTTTTTGTCTTTTGGAAAATGTTTTTTTTTTTTTTGTGAAGTATTTAGACCCCTATATCAAGAATTTTGTTTTGCATGTATACGCATGAAAATTGCGGTTTTTATCCAACGTAATCCTAGGTTTGAACGTTGTTTTCAATTTAGACTTTTAAAATATGTAATATGGTTCGTCAGTAGTTATATTTATGACAACTTATAATTATCGGTAGATGTGTAAATATTGACACCTGTGTGTATGGGTTAATATTATAGATTAACTGGTAGAATATTCTGATCAGGAAAGTAATTACAAACTAAAATCTGTTTTAAGGAATATGTACAAATAAATGTTAAGTGGCAAGTAGTACCGATATGCATGTCTTCATAATACAATTCTCGCATTACCATTTCTTGCATTTTTTTTCAACAACAAACTTTTTTCATACAAGATTTGTTTTTAGAACTGAATGTCGCATTTTGTTCTTATGTTGAAAAGAAACCAACAAATGTTTTGTTTTAAAAGATCCTGACCCTCTCCCCTCCTCCCCCGCCCCTAAAGAAAGAAGGATTGGATTGGCATTGTCTAGTATATAATTTTAAATAAAATGCTCCTGTATTTTTATGAGAAATACTTTATAACACAATCTGGGACTTGTACAAGTTTATGCATCTATTAGTCCAGGCATATGCATACAGTACAGTAATGCATGTATACGCATGAGTTTCTCGCTACATTGGATACCCATCGGTGGCCTTCGGCTGTTGTCTGCTCTATGGTCAACCAATTGTTTTTTGTTAAAAATATTCTGTCAATTAAAAACAAAAGAGCTTTTGCAAGATTTAGATGTGGGGTAGCTCCACTAAAAATAGAAACTGGAAGGTATAAAGAAAAGAAGTCCACGAGATGACATGTTGTGGAGCTATACTATTGAAGATGAACTTCATGTCCTTTTAAAATGCTCATTATAGACATATCATGATACATTAAGCTAAACATTTTAACTCATAAATATCAGATACCGAAAAATTCATATTTTTATTTAACAACGACAATGTTGCTGCAATAGTTGGCAAAAACATCAACAATATTTTATTGAAAAGAAACGGCATTTTATTTCACTAGTTCTTAAAGAAAAAGATGTTTTATTTTCATTTAGTATATGGACACTGTAAATTTTAAATGTAAATGAGTAAAAATGTGTTTATATTTATATATTGTGTCTCAAAAGTCTCTCATTTATCTTTTGAAAAATTGGTGCATACAATGCAAATGTTTTAATGATTTGTTTGTTTCTGTGAATCTCATTTTATGTTTGTATGTGGTGAGACTTTAATAAAATATTGAATCTAAAAATATTCAGAAACTATAAACTTTACTTAAATTTATACTTCAGTCAGAAAATTAAAACCAACAGAGTCAGAATTAAATTGTTAAGCTGACAAATGTTTTACCTTCAGCGGGCATTCAATACCATTGACATACTACAGTAAAATCGCGATATACATGTACATATATTTTGGACATCTTATCAGTAATTTCTCTAATGTTAAACTATGCTAGATTATAATTATTCGCTTATTTGGCAAATACATATTCTACTAAGCTATTTTCAATCATTTAAGTTTTGATAAATACCATTACAAATAACATATTTGTCTCAGTTTCCTCAGTGAGGGTATTCCATTGAGAAAATATATATAATAAACAAGGTTGTCGGGTAAATGTGGATTACGGATTAAGATGTTAGATGTCAAACTTGAATTAACAAACTGAGGCGAATTGAACACGAATATGTATTTTCTCTTCAACAGTGTTTTTATTCTCTGTTCTTTATTTTCATTTAAACTAAACTAAATACGTTTTCACAAATTAAATAAAAATAAACATTATATGTTAACCTTCTAGGATTATTCTAAAAGAATGACGGATTTTATGTTGACCATGGGGATATTTTTTGTTCCGTTACTGAGGATATTTTTTGTCCTTTATGAATCCATATGACAAATTTGACTCCAATAAGGATAAATTTTGTCTCATAGAAAAATCGGTAGTATTTATCTAATAGATTTACTTTTCCATTTTTATCGGATATAATAGTTATTTTGAAAAATGCAAACAATAATTATTCATTAAAGGTTCGTATGCATGTATCAAGATCCAGCAACTTTTGACTAGTATAAAGGATTGCCTTTGTTTTATAGCTCAAAACGGTATTATTTGTTAAATGCTTTCCATTGGTTGAATAATGAAATGTATGTTTCAGAAATGTACACAAGTTCAATTTTAAGCTTTGACTCCTGGGGTAATGTCATTTACAGTAAAAGACGAAAATCTACACATGTACATCCTTATAAAAAAGAAGATGTGGTATGATTGCCAATGTTAATAATTATATCATAACTATTGTTCTCCCGTAATGATAAATCTATAATATATGCCACTGGACGTTAAACGATCAACTATTAATTCATCCATCTTATCCTTTTAGTTTTGTGATAATTTCATATCAAATACATGAAACAACTGCAGATTTGCACTAAAGTCAGAAGGTCGAAAGTATTGCACATATAAAATATTCATTCACAACCCTACGTTTTGATTCCCTCACAAAACAACACTTTATAAATTTCATGCATCCGTAACGCTTTTCTGAATTTACTTTCACAAGGAACTCTCAATGCGGTAATATTTGAAAGCCAAAGAATGTATAAAATATAGATATGAGTGTAGAGCTATAAGACCAATATAGGACCTACACATTCACAACATTATTTAAATAAAATTGAGAATGGAAATTGGGAATGTGTTAAAGAGACAACAACCTGACAATAGAACAGACAACAGCAGAAGATCACCAATAGGTCTTTAGTGCAGCGAGAAATTCTCGCACCCGGAGGCGTCCTTCAGCTGGCCGCTAAACAAATATATATACTAGTTCAATGATAATAGACGTCATACTAAACTCCAAATTATACACAAGAAACTAAAATTAAAAATAATACAAGACTAACAAAGGCCAGAGGCTCCTGACTTGGGACAGGCGCAAAAATGCGGCGGGGTTAAACATGTTTTTTGAGATCTCAACCCTCCCCCTATACCTCAGCCAATGTAGAAAAGTGAACGCATAACAATACGCACATTATAATTCAGTTCAAGAGAAGTCCGAGTCCGATGTCAGAAGATGTAACAAAAGAAAATAAACAAAATGACATTAATACATATATAACAAAAGACTACTAGCAGTTAACTGACGGTTGTCTCATTGGCACTCATACCACATCTTCTTATATCTATGCCAGCTCCAGACCTCAATTAAACTGATTGAAAGATTATGTCTTCATCATATGAATATCAGTATATATGTGTCTGTCCAAAGTCGTAGTTCAATGGTTTTCGTAACATCGATAATGATTATATTTGGGCTTTCTCGGTGGCCAGATTGCTTTGTTATATAAAGAAGGGCGTTAGTTTGCTCAGTTGAATTGTTTCATATTTTTTTGTTCATGACGGGGCGGGGCCTTTAATAACTGACTTTACAGTTTCCGTATTTTTTTCATTATTGAAGGTCGTATAGATATAACTTCCAATATTCCTCTTGATTTGCACTTGTTTGAATAGTTGTCTCACTAGCAAATATATCACATTTTCTTATTTTTACATAAGCCTGCAATCCATCAATGGCCAGCTTATCAACTGTAGCTGAAACCTACGTTTCCTTAAAAAAAAAAAAAAATCAAAAAAAAAATCTGAATTTATAAACTGACAATTAAAGAAATGTTTGTCACATATCGATATCTGTTCGTGACATATCCAACATATTTTAGATATTAAGATGTGTAAACCCTTTAATAAACCTTATTTCTTTGGGCAATACCTACGAGAATGAAAGTTATTACTTTAATACAATAAAAACCATTATCAGAAAATCGGTATGAAAGTGTTTGCAATTATAAAGATCAAGTAAAAAGAAGTGTGTATATATATTTTCGAAACTAAAACATGATCGAATATATAACTGGTGGCTTTGGTTGTTACCTGCTCTTTTCGGGTTGTTGTCTCTTTAACATATTCCCCATTTCCATTCTCAATTTTAAATAAACTAAAATTTTAAACAAACTGTTTTCAGATCAAAATACATTTAACAAGCGAGTGCGTTGATACAGGTTATACATGTATGCATGTATATACTTGTATGTCAGGTGAGAAGTGACACCAAGTAATATGTATACTAAAATGTTTATCGTCTTCCATTATACATGAGGGTGTGGGTTGGGGTTTATAGAATTGAAAAGTATTGACAAAAAAAATAAAGAATACAGAAAATAACCAGACAAATATAAAGAAAAGAGAATGATGAGGTTATAGAATATATGGCATAAAAAATGATCGGCAAAAGGTATAACGAATAGAAAAATTGCCTAAAATGACAGAATACAGAAATAATGAATCCCATTCAGACCCTCATAATCTGACGTTGACATTTATATCTTAAGGAAATCATGGCCATACGATACAGTTTTAAATGTACAATGATTTTTTTAAAGAAAGTTCACATACAAGCTAATTTTACAAAATTAATTTGAATATGTAATAAAACTTATATCTTCATGTGATAGATTTAAAAGTTTGACATTTACTTAAAATTTTGGTTTCTTGGACATTTCTGTCCTTTGAACAGACATGTTAACTTTTTTGTTTCAAAAGATAGACATATGCGCATTTCGGTAAAGAGATTAGGAATATCTTTGTTACAAAATTGACTCTTCATTTGTGTAACATTTCTTTGTTAATGATTATTTTTGTAAATAGAAATTGATTTTAGAAAAAACCGGCATTTTGTTGTATATTTATTTAATTGAAAAAAGTTGGTTATTTCTTCATAAAAGTTGGAGCGATTAATCTTCATACAGTATCAAGCCAAAAGTCCTTTTTAAAAGAGGATCCATATGCTCGTTTTAAGCTCATGGTTAAATCTCGATAAAATGCATCTTTTCCCGATATTTCAGTTTGACGTCGCCTTCAACAACGAGCAAAACCCAAACCGCATAATCATTTATAAAAGTTCCCAAAATTACAAATATAAATTCAAACAATTCAAACGAGAAAACTAACGGCCCGAATGATGTACAACACTTACAAAAAATAATATACAACGACAACCACTGGTTACAGCAAAAAAGGGGGTTCCAACCATTTGTCCCAATTAAGAAGAATTTCAGGTCAAACAAACGGGAATTCTTATCTACGGAACAATAACTGGATCCGCCACTGTACAGTCTCCTGACGCGTACGAGTAATAGTGTACCTATAGGATAGACTCAGATTATGGTGTTACAAAATGCTTTTAATTGTCTGTGAGGTTTTTTTTTTTTTTATTTATGTTTTATTCCATTTAGTCCTGCAATTTATTGATTGATTAATGAAAATATCGAAGCAATTCTTTTAGTTTATCTAATTAAATATACAATTAATTTTATTTAGTTATTTGGATTTAATAACCTCAAATTAAAGGGTGCGAAAAGATATATTAATGTAACTGTTTCAAAGTTCAAATTGATCAATTATTGATTGAAGTGAATAAATAAAACTTATTTTCTCGAGGAATAAACTGCATAGTATACAAATCCTTGTTCTTATATAAATAGTAATAATTTTCATCGGCGAAAAAGATAGATACTTTTGTTGTGTTGGAAGAATCGTAAAAGTGTTATTTTTCTAAATTCTATTTGTTTACTCGGACATCGTTAAGTCTAAAATTGATTTTTTTTTACCATATTGGACTTCATATTGTGTATTGAATTGAAACATGAACGCGGACTTCAATGAGAACACCTGGATTGAACGTTTGCAAACGTTCCGACCAATGAAATTCATTTTAATATGTAACGCGGACTTCAACGAGAGCACCTAGATGAAATATTTTATTTATACGACAATTAGTTTTATTTAAAATTACCGCTAAAATATAGTTAATAAAATTAAATGAGAGCAACAATGCAGAATTGTTTCTTTTCCATTCTTGTTTTTTAACAATGTTTATGTTCATTTTATTTGGTAGGTAGAATTATATTAAATGCCCCAAACGTAAATATAAGTTTTTGAAATGCATTAAAAGACGTAAGAGAATGCCGACTAAGAGCAAGTCAAGGTAGTTTAACTTAAACCTACCCATCGTTATCGCAGACTAAAACTTATCTTCTAAAAACAGAATACATGTTGATTTATTGCAAGAACTTTTGTACATCACGGTGCATGTCAGCACGATAATCCCTTTACAGAATCGTAACCACGCTTCAATATTTTCGTTTGATATTTGCTGCTCTTCCACAATTAACGACCGTTTTGCTCCAGTGACCGGTATTACAATTTAACACAGTTTTAAAAGTTCATTGAGCTGTTACTTCATTTACAATTTTGAGCAAGACCAAACTGTTTATCAAATTCAACAAATGTCAACATTATCTTCATCAATTTTATTATTTAACGAAACATTGTTTTTCTTTACAAGCTATTCCATATATCAATATACAGCTAGTGAATATTTGTTGTTTACCGAAAATATAAGATACATCGATTTAAATTATGTACACAATGAATAATTTCTGTGAAGTTACTTTTATTTCCGAATTTACGAGTACAATATAGTAAAACAGAAAAAAAGAGAAACGGTAAATATACAGGAATACATAAAGTTTCGTAAGTAATTGCAAGGGACCACACGTTACTTACATGCCACGAGTTTTCATAGCACTTAGCAATTTTTGAAACGAATATGTGAGATCTACTGCATTTAAGCAAATTAAAATTATGTTAGACATCTAACTATTTTATTTGCAACAGAATCACAAGTTTTGCATTTTTTAAACCGTGCATCAATATTTTAATGTTTTTATTTAAATTCCTTGTATGTCACGTGTTTTGTTCATTCATTTGTTTAAATTGTGAAGCGTGTGACTTTACTAAGAATACACGCATTTAACTAAAGTCGATAAAGTTTGAAACAAATAAACGATAGATACATCGAGGTTGTTTTGCTTGAGTGATTTACCTGTACAAAGCTCGGGTCTCAACAATGTTTAAAACGAATTAATGCCAGCTTGAAATAGTTTAACGGGGGCGTGGCCTATTGGTTTGACGCATCTTACCACCATCTGAAATTAACTTGATTGACCGCAAAGGAATCTATTTGACTGGCATTAAAAAAATTTGATATGGTTTGAAATGAATTAAAACTTATTTTTAATTTTTGTCAATCTTTATCAAATGATGATTAATCTTATTTAAATAGCGTTAATGCGTTTTTGTCCGTTCAAGTTAAATTCGGGTTACTAGTGAAACTTTTTCACTTTTTGGTCTTCTGTAAAATGTTGTTTGTGCTGTATTTAGACCCTCTATCAAGAAATTTTTTGCATGCACACGTATAAAATTGGGGTTTTATCCAACGCAATCATAGGTTTGAACGTTGTTTTCAATTTAGACTTGTATGTATTAGCGTATGATATACACAATACACAGCTTGCCTATCATTTTATAGAAGGAATCGTTTGATAACATAAATAAAATAATTTGAAGTAAACGTTAAGAAGACAGAAGTAAAGTACCATCCCTTTCCTTATTTTGTTTTTGTCAAATGCTTGTAAGGATCAACAGGAACGGATCCAGAAATTTTTCAGGGGGTTTTACCAAAACGAACTTTCAAAAATACTTCAATTTTTTTAGTTGATATTAAGGTCATTATAGGTAGTAACAAAACACATGGTTTACAAAATTTATTCTAATTCTATTTTTTTTACCGCCTCGTGGTCTTTTTGTAGCTTGATCCCTCGAGTGCGTGAAGTTGTGGCTTTCGAATCCCGGCCTGGTAAAACCAAACACTTGAAATACGTCTTTCCTGCGTCTCCGCTAGGCACGCGGCATTTAGGAGTAAGAGCATAGATTGATCGACACAATGTCAGAATAGTTTTTCCTCGTAGACTGACATGTCTACCTCAGGACTGTTTCCTTGTGAAAAGCATTTTAAGAATCAGGCTTATTGTGTCGGTTCAGTACAAAGCAGGGTTTATACTCTGATCATATCACATAATTATAATGCCCGAAAAGTGTAAACTATCATATCAAGGTATAAGTACAAATATATAATAAACTTTCGTCAGTGCTAATCCGTTTTCAGGAACATGATTTCACTATTTAAACGCTCACATTCGGAAATGGTTACTATCATGCAGAAAATTTTAGAATGACAACGATGTATTTGGATGGTCAAAATAGATGCATTTCTTTATGCTTTCAGTTGCTGACCTTGTGCAATGTTTCTTTTGTATTTTGCCAGAAAGAAGCCCACTTTGCTAAACATCAAAACTGTTTTAGGTTTTCGAGCCATGACGTGCTAGGTCTATACTCTGTGGAGGGACATTTTCTATATTATATGTGGTAGGGATCGCTGTAGTAGGTAACTGTTTTCTGCTTCGTTATATGGATCAGACTGAAAATATGTTTGTGTATGTGTGTGTGGGGGGTTGAAGTTTAACAGGAACTTAATTCAATATATGCTTCGGTGATTTACCTCTTGCGTTTGGTCAATTCATTCAGACAAATAAAACAATTGCTACTATATACATGGTAGAAATTACATGAATTTAATGATGGGGTCATGGCAAAATTAAGAAACAGTGAGTAAATAAAATTATTTAAAACTAATCAAAGTACAAAAGGTCTACGAATACTGTTTACTCAAGCAAGAGTCACACGAGTATAGAATTATAGTCACATAAACTTCTCCAGTCTTGTATTGGGAAGGGATCTGTTTTAAACACAATTATGTCTGATCGAAATGCATTCATTAAATGTATTATTCAGTACGGTGCAAAACACATTTCACTTTTTTTGTTATCCCTTTCGACTCTCTATGCCCACAGAACCTAGACAATTGATTACATGTAAAAATGATAGTATGTTAACGTCTTAAATGTGGCTGGCATGTATGATATTTGATTTGAAAAAGCAACTGCTAGTAGTCTTTATGGAGGTAAAACTTTTTTTTATTTATTTGCCAGCTTTATCCGAATAAACAGCAGGTCAGTACTTTGATATCACGTGTTCCCAAGCGGACCATTTCACTAAAAGATAATTTGTATCATGTGTTACATAGGAAACCATTTCCATGTTCCCAAGCTGAACAGTTTACTAAATGTGTATACCTTGATGCACATTAATTTGTGTGTTCCCTCAGTATCATTTCACTAAATTGCAACTTTTATTATGTGTTCCCAAGGATAATATTTCGCTAAATGATAACTTAATCATGTCCTCCCAGAAGGAACATTTTAGAGTGAACTTCATCCACTAGTCTGCATAGATACATGCTTAGGAGTCTAACATAATACTGTAACATGTTCAAAAGTACACTCATGCAACTGTGATAATACACATTTGATCAAAACATACATATATTTTTTTAAATATTTACAGTTTAGATAAAGAAGATCGAATCGAAATGCCTTTTTTTTTGACGATTTTCTTCAATTTTGTGCAAGTATTAGTGCAATCAGGAGCGGACCAAGGACTTGTGAAAAGAGGGAGGCGTAATTCCGAAAAGGCAATACATACTGGCGAGCCGAGCGAGGCAAAACAATTTTACGATTTTATGCTTAAAATCCATATAATTGTGATATGAGATCTTTCTTTCTTTTTGGCGATCAAAGGGACTGTACGCCCTGCACGCTCTATCAAAGAACCGCCACTTGCAATGACAATACTCGATGATTTTAGGATTTAATCAGAAAGAAATATGATATGGTCATAATCCGTTCGAGGTATAAAACGATCAAAATAACGAAAACTGAAATATCTTATTTTTCCAACATTGTGACAACAAACGTTACCAAGACACAGAAAGTGAAAATCTAAAAATCTTAATTCTCAATTTCGAAAACTAATTCCATAGTTATTAGTTTTCTACAATAAAGGACAGTTTCTAACACAGATTTTTTAGTCAAACACTGCATCATTCGATTTCTTAAACGAAATTTAATGGAATAGATTACCGATATCTAGTCATCGGGTAAGATTTGATATTGCAGGTAAAAATCGTGCGTGTAATGTTTGCCATTTGATTTAAGCAATCAGTCAATCAATTACTCTATATATTCGATCGTGTTAATCACATCAAGTAATACAACATGGAGGTTAAAATATTGATATTGTTACCCGTGTAAATGAGGGAGTGAACCGTTTAAAAGATTTCCCTCAATTTTTTCGTTACGTTAGCACTTAGTTTTTCGTCTGTAAACTTACTCATCAATTTGTTTCAAGGACATTTGTTAATATCACACAACCTTTCTGGATTGTTAAGGCGATCCTATACAGTTTCAAGGAGTAAATTCTTGGCGCAATGTTAAACGTTCAAATTCCCCAAAAACGTTACGTTTGGCTGTACGTCATGCGTGTAATTTTCCGTAATAAAAAACAAGCTTGAACGATATTTAATTAAAACGATGCCTGAATTATATAATGTTTCCGACACACGGCAACGTCTACACCAGTAAAAGAAGTGCCTTTGATTTTACATTTGCAATGAAAAGAACAGGCATTTTGGTAAAGGATTTGGATATATTTTGTTTTGATAAACATTAAGATATTGAAAAATTGGAGGTTTGGAATATGTCAATAACAAAGCAGCCCACCAACCAAAACTTTAAAAAAACACCATCTATGACAACATATGGTCTTATACAATACATGGGTGTGTACACAGTACTGGTATGTCTAACTCTAAATTGCGTTGAGTCTATAAATTGACCCATAAATCTATTCAACAGTCCGCAATAACTTCCTGAGATGGTTCAATCTATGGCTGGATTCAACTTGTTTTCTGACACCTCAAACCGGGTCTCTGCCATTTTTCTCCAACAGTGAAATAATTAAATGTACAAAAAAACGAACGATAGAATAAATACAGGAATACAAGAAAAGCACGTAATTCTATTCTTTATGTATAACAGATAATAAATCACTAGTGCAAACTTATAATAATGGTATGCAATATTGTTAACGCCTTCTAAAACGAATGCTAATAAAAATAAGAAGATGTGGTATGATAGCCAATGAGAAAAATCTCCACCAGAGACCAAATGACACAGACATTAACAACTATAGGTCATCGTACGGCCTTGAACAATGAGTAAAATCCATACCGCATATTCAGCTATAAGAGGCCCCGAAATGACAAATGTAAAGCAATTCAAACGAAAAACTAACGGCCTGATTTAAGTACAAAATAATGAACGTAAAACAAATATAATATATAGCAACAAACGACAACCACTGAATTACAGGCGTCTGACTTGGGACAGGCATATACAGAATGTGGCGGTGTTAAGCTAGTTTGAAGTCTCCAAACCTCCCCTTACCTAGGACAGTAGTGTAACAGTACAACATAAGAACAAACTATAAAAATCGGTTGAAAAAGGCTTAATGTATATTTCAGAAATATAACTTTAATTTTAATTTCCCTTAAAAAATAAGGATAGTGCTTTTAAAACAGACAGACAGATACTTAACATCAACTAAAATCATATCAGTTGAATAAATGACAAAGAATAGCAAAGTTTGGGAAAAAATATGCCCCATATATACATATCTACTTCTAGATATAAAATTAAAGGAGATATGATGTGGAATTTCACACAAATTGTTTGACGAGGCTTGCAAGTTAACAGGTCAAAAGCTGATGATAAAACAAAGCGCTCACATGACACATACACGTGAATTCGTGCTAAAACTATTGACATAATCTCACCAAATATAAAGTTGTTTCTGGGGTCAAATTGTTGTAAAACAAGGAAAATTAAGATTTGTTACCAAATATACAAACTTGTCATGCCTTGTTGCCAAGGTAATTTGTTAAATGTGTATGTTTTTTCTATTTTCTGAACCTCTTATACCCTAGTGTTGTTATGACAAATTTAAGAATATGTATGGTTACTCTTCTTTTCACTAATATTTGGGCTTAAAAGGGCCTTATTGCCGCTGCTGCTTAACAGTATAAATGTCTCCATCTTTATACAGTTAAATAAGTATAAGTAATAAACAATACATAATTAATCTTCCCTGCTGTGTTACTGTGACCTGACTATAGGTGTTGCTGTTTACCTTTACCTATTGTTCAACCAGATTGTAAAATTGACAATACAATTGGGACATTAAAATTGACCAGTTGGTATTGTAGAGTTGATGAATAGATGATCACTCATGCATTTAGAGTCTACCTGGATGCTACCACATCACTTCATCTGTTCGATTGTAACTGTTGTAGTGTAACTTGTATAAAATTTTGGATCTAATATGAAGATGATTGACCTGTTTAAATGGGATATATATCATCGGAAATGAAATAAAATGTGAATACAGTCATTGACAGTGGATATACTCAAATCTAGTGATAAAGTGAAAATAAAGGTAAAATATTCCAAAAACATAATGTGAGGATAACAATTTTGAATTTTATATTGGAAAACTGTAAACATAATAAATAGTAATATAAAGACTCTGCACCTATTTAATTGGGATTTATATTATTGAAATTAACAGAATACTGTGGATATAATAAAATCTTGTGATATAGTGAAAAGGTAAGAAAATATTCCACAAAGTTAATAAAATTAGGAAAGTATTAAAAATTATTTCAAATAGTCAAACTGGAATACTAGATGGAATATCAAATATCAGTGTCAATAAATAAATAAATAAATAAAACAGTTTATTCATATCTATTATTTTTGATATTTCACTATGCATACAGTTAACAATTTGGGCAAGGTTCATGTCAAGTATTAAACAAATGTCTAAATGAAGGAATGCACACATTTGTTTTGGTGTTTATTAATCGTGGAAAATTATGGAAATTATAAAATGATTAAGATTTCCACAAGAGTAAACAAAATATATTTTGAGTTATCTCCTATTAGAAAAGCCAGAGATATAAAAGAAATCCGAGCACTCATAGTATTTGGCTATAAAACATTAAAATGAAATGTAGTACATTATACAACATGCAATTTAATACCCTGCAAGAAAAAAATAACATATTTACACTCTTGTTCTGGCTTGCTAAGTCCTAAAATTTGAAATAACAGTAAAACAAAATCTCTTTTTTCCTTCTAAATGTTGTGTTTCCTTTGCAATTGTTTGGCCAATAACTTAAGGAATACATTCTTTTCAATGAAAAAAAACTGTAATTACAATATTTCTCCTACTTGCACTCCATTTTTGATTTGTATTTACCTTTTAAATCAACTAAATCCCAATCTTATAAAAAGTGAATTCCATTGAATGAACACAGTATTTTATGCGCAAAAATCCTAATAGATTTTTAAATAAAAACACTGCATGGTATACTCCAAAATTATTTCAAATTTTACATGTACATCATCATGTGAAAGCCACACAAAACATTTTGATTCAATTATTTCCTCCTTGGTACATTCATGACAATCCATTCTTGAAACAAACAAGTCACATTTTAAGATTCGAAATTAAATTGCATCTAAGAAGTGAATTCAAATAAAATAAATCACAATATTTTATGCACATTGATTCCAATAGATTTCAAACACTGTGAATAATACTCCAAAATGAAAAGTTTGATGGGATGTATGAAGAAATGCATAACATATGTATCCATCTGAAAACTGTAAACACCTGAATAGCTTTTTCTTGTTTCATTGACAACTGGACAATACTATGTATAAGGGTTAGAAAAAGCAGTTTTAATTTTCATACATAGTAACATGCAGTTAAGAAAATCTTTTAAGACAGACAGCTAGATAACATAAACATACTACGTATACACAGGCTAGAGTCTGAGCTTGTTTTGCTATATGATATAAAACTGAATTGACGAAAAGTTCTTTTATTCAAAATCATAAAATGCAAAAATACATTTTGCAAATAAAACATTTGACTTAAAGTTCATATTTAATATGAAATTATAATACATAATTAATACGTAATTACATCAACTAAAATCATATCAATTGAATAAAAAAGGTGGGGAGAAAATCTGCCACAAAATCCACTCTGAGGTTGAAAAAGTGGATCCCCACCCGAGGACTCTGGCTGCATTAATTCAATTTATATATTACTTGCTAGAATTTGGGAGCATGAAATTCACATACACCAAGAAATAACACTATATTTTTGTAAAACGTTTCCACATTGAGGTGAAATATTAAAAGTTCGTATAATCATAAACCTACATATATTACTTTTAAATTATCTCTTGCTGATAAACATGATTAAAGGTGTTAATCTTATTCCGGACAGGACCACAGCAATAAAGTTACAATACTCATCGTTATTAAGTGCATGTATTCATATTTCGTCTTACATCTAGACATCTAATAATATTATTCCTAAATATTAAAGTACAGACAATTAGTATTAGTACAGTAATTGACTAAAACATTTTGTCTCATTTGACAGATCTCAAATATTTCTCCATAATCATTGAATACTAGACAACTAATAATAAAATGTTGTTTATCTTTCATCTTCAAATAAAATAAAAGTACATTTTACAAAGCCCTGACTTCTTTCTAAATATGAAGTTTTGTATCGGACATTTTCTATTTAACATTTGGCATTTTTCAAATTGTATAAAGATAGATACATTTCTTAAGGAAAAAAGTTTTAAATTGAAATAAGTAAATAAGTATCTAATTGAGAACTTTTGTACTCTCTGTTAATTTTTGTTGTGTTCCCAATTGATATGAGTCTTTAAAAATATTTTGCTTAACTCGTGACTTGATAAAAACAGTTAAGCTTTAATCATAATTTTGAATATTCAGCCTTTTAGAAATTTAATGAATGGGTGAATACCAGCATGCTGCATCCGATATTAATAGTAATATTTCATATTAATAATACCATTATAAAAAATAACGGGAATCTACCAAACTTACTTAGCACAGCTAAGCTGCGGACTTTAATTTTCACTTAAAATACACTTCATATATGTATGACTCAAATCTATAGTGGGTTCCAGATCTATGGCAGATTCCTAATCTATGGTAAATTTGACGTCATACCATCCCAATCTATGGCAGATTTTTTGGATCCTAATCTATGGCAATTTTTTAGTTTCCTAATGTATGGTAATTTTTTAGTTTCCTAATGTATGGTAATTTTTTAGTGTCCTAATCTAGTTTTCAAATCTGACAGATTTTCTGCAAATGGCGGACCCGTCCGTACATATCTGACCAATGATTTTGATGTCGAAATGTCCAAAGGTAGCGAAAAAGCTGCTTTTAAGTAAAAGCCAGTATACGAAAAACGGATTAGGAGTACTACTAGGAAGCATATATCCATAACCATTTGTGAAATGAACACAGACTTTAGGGTTGAAATCTTGTGCCCCGGAAGATTAAGCATTTCCTTCTCTGTGCATGGTACATGTTTGACCCTTTATTTAACCAAGTCCATTAAAGACACAAAAGCAGTTTTAATTTTTAAAAGCAAACCAAAATGCACAGTAAAAACTCATACAATTAAAGATGAGGGCAACACCAGGGCCAGGAGAAGAAGAAAACAAGAAGCGGAAACAAACACAATTCTGAAATATAATTTATTTATGGATTAGGGTCCTATATAACAAAACCTTCATCCTTAGCGACGGCTTCGACGTCACATGAAGTTATTTTAATTGTGACGGAAAATTACGTCATATCCAAATCTGCCATAGATTTGGAGAAAACAAAAACTGCCATAGATTTGTGATTTGTTTAGCGTTTGTGACATCAATATTTACCATAGATTAGGAATTTGCCATAGATTTGGAACCCACCATAGATTTGAGTCCTACATATATATATCGGACATTTGATTTTTCTATTAAAAAAATTAAAATTAAAAAATATGATTCAAAAGAATTATAACAAATATCATAATGATTTCCTATAAATTATTGAAATAAATATTCATATTCATTTTCTGTTTATGCTACAGAGCTTGTTCTGAACATACCTGTAATTTCAATGCCATACATTTAAAAAGGTTTTATATTGTATGGTCGTAATTAAGTTGAAAAAATGAAAATTTCTTTGAAATCCAAATACAGCTTTTAGTGATTTCTTGTATAATTTTTCTTTACCTGGTGTGTTAAAAGTCCATGAGATGTAAATTTTAACCTATCAAATATTTTAACTATTGACATGTACTCTAATATCTTTCTCCAAAGAGAAATATTCTTTTAATAATAACCAGTTTAGATAAATATAATAACTTTGGTTTTGATAGATTGACCTCTAAAGGCTATAGCATTTAGAACAAGATTGGAACAAACCATCAAGTCGTTTCATATATATATATATATATATATATATATATATATAAATTAAATAGACAACACTGAAAACATAACAATTCATATATACACACAGGAAGTTAAACTGAGCCATCAAAATAAACAAAAGCAATTAAATAGTAGCCTATCACATTTCCACATTGACAGTCTTAATAATGTGTAAAGACATCAGGAGGGCAGGCAATAATGACCTCAACCGATTAAAAAAGATCATAAACGTTTTGGCAGGCAATGCTGACCCAAGACAAGATAGTTGTAATTGTATGAAATAAAGATAATACGTTTTGGCAGGCAATGCTGACCCAAAACAACCTAGTTGTAATTGTATGAAATAGAGAACATAGACGTTTTGGCAGGCAATACAGACCCAAAACAGAAGCATAGCATTTTATTACTAAAGACTCATATAAACGTTTTGACAGGCAATGCTGACCCAACACAAAAAGTTGTAATTGTATGAAATAAAGATAATACGTTTTGGCAGGCAATGCTGACCCAAAACAAGATAGTTGTAATTGTATGAAATAAAGATAATACGTTTTGGCAGGCAATGCTGACCCAAAACAACCTAGTTGTAATTGTATGAAATAGAGAACATAGACGTTTTGGCAGGCAATACAGACCCAAAACAGAAGCATAGCATTTATTACTAAAGACTCATATAAACGTTTTGACAGGCAATGCTGACCCAACACAAAAAGTTGTAATTGTATGAAATAAAGATAATACGTTTTGGCAGGCAATGCTGACCCAAAACAAGATAGTTGTAATTGTATGAAATAAAGATAATACGTTTTGGCAGGCAATGCTGACCCAAAACAACCTAGTTGTAATTGTATGAAATAGAGAACATAGACGTTTTGGCAGGCAATACAGACCCAAAACAGAAGCATAGCATTTTATTACTAAAGACTCATATAAACGTTTTGACAGGCAATGCTGACCCAACACAAAAAGTTGTAATTGTATGAAATAAAGATCATAATTGTTTTGTCAGGCAATACTGCCCCGAAACAGATGAAGCATAAAATTCTGTTACTAACTTGATCCTTTATATCCTGTAAAATTTCATAAACGCATTTGACTTCAATCCTTGAAATACGGATACGAGAATTCCATTCAGTGCTGCAGCAGAAGTCTTTTTCTTAAACTAGGTGCTGTATAGTACCGAGAGTCCAAAACAATTAACGACAGAGTCAACTTCAAAGGAATTGTGGAATAAGAGCGTGCAAATGGTGCCTCAGAATTTCATTGGAATTAGGGTCCAGTTGTGTATCCAAATGCTGATCGAATTCTTGTTGATACGACTCGCACGTCTAGATCAAAATTCTGATCTCGAATTAAGTATGTGTCATACATTTCAGCGAAACAGCAACCCATCAACATTCGTATATTTGTATTATCGGAACTATGACATACCACTGATATATAAAAGTATATGTAAGTTGTTGATATCACGCTTTATTGCATATTTCCTTCAATGGGCGAAAGTTCTTACGTAGATGAATACCAGACTCAGCGCTCTTCGTCCATAGTTAAAACATGAAATAAACAAAATTAGAATGTAAAATAATGAAAAACTTAAATTGTCATTAAAAACAAACTCGATCTAACTCTAGAACAACAAATATAACACATGTTAAGGAATAATATGCGATAATTTGATTATCATTTTTTTCTTCAATCAATCAATCATTAATCATATGTATCATGTATTAAATGGAGAGTATGAACTTTAAAATATTATCAGTGTATTGATACGTATGTCTTGTCCATTGTTATTTTTGATATTACATCTAGTATAAAGTAAAAGCAAACGACATTACAATGCTTGAGTATTGGTATAAAAGTATAAATTAAGTTAATCGCAACCCAACTATATGAATTATACTATAGTAAACATAATTTAACTAGTAAATACATTAGAAACATGTATTAAAATACTGACAAACAAGTGAAACTAGCTACATGTCTTAAAGTACTGGCAACTATATATGAAGCGAAAGGATTAATTACAAAATATTTATTCCAAACCAATCACCATGACGACATAACAAAGTAGCATGAGTTTCATGACGAAGCATAAAACAATCCCACTACATAATAACATATTTGCAAAAGCAAATACACATTCTCTGCACGTGAAAATATGTTAATTAATTTCAACATTTTATCGTTTAATTAAGCAGGACAACTCTGACCCATTGACCAGACTACAGACATCATAAATTTACAGTATAAATAGCTCACTCTTTATTTACGTCTCAGTAATAAACAATTAATACAGAATTGTCTTCTCTGCTGTCTTAAATGATTTTATTCAGCTTAATTTTCAATTAGCAAATAAGATTGGTTTTATTGATTTAGATTTTGGGTAAAATTAGATTAATCATCTATATTGGGGATTTAATATTTTCTTCCCTATCAATTTTATAGAATAACCCTAGGTGAAGAAAAACTTCAGGAAAAAGCATGCTGTAAGGTTGGGTTAGGTGAACAAATATATATACTAGTTCAATGATAATAGACGTCATACTAAACTCCAAATTATACACAAGAAACTAAAATTAAAAATAATACAAGACTAACAAAGGCCAGAGGCTCCTGACTTGGGACAGGCGCAAAAATGCGGCGGGGTTAAACATGTTTTTTGAGATCTCAACCCTCCCCCTATACCTCAGCCAATGTAGAAAAGTGAACGCATAACAATACGCACATTATAATTCAGTTCAAGAGAAGTCCGAGTCCGATGTCAGAAGATGTAACAAAAGAAAATAAACAAAATGACATTAATACATATATAACAAAAGACTACTAGCAGTTAACTGACGGTTGTCTCATTGGCACTCATACCACATCTTCTTATATCTATGCCAGCTCCAGACCTCAATTAAACTGATTGAAAGATTATGTCTTCATCATATGAATATCAGTATATATGTGTCTGTCCAAAGTCGTAGTTCAATGGTTTTCGTAACATCGATAATGATTATATTTGGGCTTTCTCGGTGGCAAGATTGCTTTGTTATATAAAGAAGGGCGTTAGTTTGCTCAGTTGAATTGTTTCATATTTTTTTGTTCATGACGGGGCGGGGCCTTTAATAACTGACTTTACAGTTTCCGTATTTTTTTCATTATTGAAGGTCGTATAGATATAACTTCCAATATTCCTCTTGATTTGCACTTGTTTGAATAGTTGTCTCACTAGCAAATATATCACATTTTCTTATTTTTACATAAGCCTGCAATCCATCAATGGCCAGCTTATCAACTGTAGCTGAAACCTACGTTTCCTTAAAAAAAAAAAAATAAAAAAAAATCTGAATTTATAAACTGACAATTTAAGAAATGTTTGTCACATATCGATATCTGTTCGTGACATATCCAACATATTTTAGATATTAAGATGTGTAAACCCTTTAATAAACCTTATTTCTTTGGGCAATACCTACGAGAATGAAAGTTATTACTTTAATACAATAAAAACCATTATCAGAAAATCGGTATGAAAGTGTTTGCAATTATAAAGATCAAGTAAAAAGAAGTGTGTATATATATTTTCGAAACTAAAACATGATCGAATATATAACTGGTGGCTTTGGTTGTTACCTGCTCTTTTCGGGTTGTTGTCTCTTTAACATATTCCCCATTTCCATTCTCAATTTTAAATAAACTAAAATTTTAAACAAACTGTTTTCAGATCAAAATACATTTAACAAGCGAGTGCGTTGATACAGGTTATACATGTATGCATGTATATACTTGTATGTCAGGTGAGAAGTGACACCAAGTAATATGTATACTAAAATGTTTATCGTCTTCCATTATACATGAGGGTGTGGGTTGGGGTTTATAGAATTGAAAAGTATTGACAAAAAAAATAAAGAATACAGAAAATAACCAGACAAATATAAAGAAAAGAGAATGATGAGGTTATAGAATATATGGCATAAAAAATGATCGGCAAAAGGTATAACGAATAGAAAAAATTGCCTAAAATGACAGAATACAGAAATAATGAATCCCCATTCAGACCCTCATAATCTGACGTTGACATTTATATCTTAAGGAAAATCTTGGCCATACGATACAGTTTTAAATGTACAATGATTATTTTTTAAAGAAAGTTCACATGCAAGCTAACTTTTATAAAATTAATTTGAATATGTAATAAAAATTATATCTTCATGTGATAGATTTAAAAGTTTGACATTTACTTAAAATTTTGGTTTCTTGGACATTTCTGTCCTTTGAACAGACATGTTAACTTTTTTTTGTTTCAAAAGATAAACATATGCGCATTTCGGTAAAGAGATTAGGAATATCTTTGTTACAAAATTGACTCTTCATTTGTGTAACATTTCTTTGTTAATGATTATTTTTTGTAAATAGAAATTGATTTTAGAAAAAAACCGGCATTTTTGTTGTATATTTATTTAATTGAAAAAAAGTTGGTTATTTCTTCATAAAAGTTGGAGCGATTAATCTTCATACAGTATCAAGCCAAAAGTCCTTTTTAAAAAGAGGGATCCATATGCTCGTTTTAAGCTAATGGTTAAATCTCGATAAAATGCATCTTTTCCCGATATTTCAGTTTGACGTCGCCTTCAACAACGAGCAAAACCCAAACCGCATAATCATTTATAAAAGTTCCCAAAATTACAAATATAAATTCAAACAATTCAAACGAGAAAACTAACGGCCCGAATGATGTACAACACTTACAAAAAATAATATACAACGACAACCACTGGTTACAGCAAAAAAGGGGGTTCCAACAATTTGTCCCAATTAAGAAGAATTTCAGGTCAAACAAACGGGAATTCTTATCTACGGAACAATAACTGGATCCGCCACTGTACAGTCTCCTGACGCGTACGAGTAATAGTGTACCTATAGGATAGACTCAGATTATGGTGTTACAAAATGCTTTTAATTGTCTGTGAGGTTTTTTTTTTTTATTTATGTTTTATTCCATTTAGTCCTGCAATTTATTGATTGATTAATGAAAATATCGAAGCAATTCTTTTAGTTTATCTAATTAAATATACAATTAATTTTATTTAGTTATTTGGATTTAATAACCTCAAATTAAAGGGTGCGAAAAGATATATTAATGTAACTGTTTCAAAGTTCAAATTGATCAATTATTGATTGAAGTGAATAAATAAAACTTATTTTCTCGAGGAATAAACTGCATAGTATACAAATCCTTGTTCTTATATAAATAGTAATAATTTTCATCGGCGAAAAAGATAGATACTTTTGTTGTGTTGGAAGAATCGTAAAAGTGTTATTTTTCTAAATTCTATTTGTTTACTCGGACATCGTTAAGTCTAAAATTGATTTTTTTTTACCATATTGGACTTCATATTGTGTATTGAATTGAAACATGAACGCGGACTTCAATGAGAACACCTGGATTGAACGTTTGCAAACGTTCCGACCAATGAAATTCATTTTAATATGTAACGCGGACTTCAACGAGAGCACCTAGATGAAATATTTTATTTATACGACAATTAGTTTTTATTTAAAAATTACCGCTAAAATATAGTTAATAAAATTAAATGAGAGCAACAATGCAGAATTGTTTCTTTTCCATTCTTGTTTTTTAACAATGTTTATGTTCATTTTATTTGGTAGGTAGAATTATATTAAATGCCCCAAACGTAAATATAAGTTTTTTGAAATGCATTAAAAGACGTAAGAGAATGCCGACTAAGAGCAAGTCAAGGTAGTTTAACTTAAACCTACCCATCGTTATCGCAGACTAAAACTTATCTTCTAAAAACAGAATACATGTTGATTTATTGCAAGAACTTTTGTACATCACGGTGCATGTCAGCACGATAATCCCTTTACAGAATCGTAACCACGCTTCAATATTTTCGTTTGATATTTGCTGCTCTTCCACAATTAACGACCGTTTTGCTCATGTGACCGGTATTACAATTTAACACAGTTTTAAAAGTTCATTGAGCTGTTACTTCATTTACAATTTTGAGCAAGACCAAACTGTTTATCAAATTCAACAAATGTCAACATTATCTTCATCAATTTTATTATTTAACGAAACATTGTTTTTCTTTACAAGCTATTCCATATATCAATATACAGCTAGTGAATATTTGTTGTTTACCGAAAATATAAGATACATCGATTTAAATTATGTACACAATGAATAATTTCTGTGAAGTTACTTTTATTTCCGAATTTACGAGTACAATATAGTAAAACAGAAAAAAAGAGAAACGGTAAATATACAGGAATACATAAAGTTTCGTAAGTAATTGCAAGGGACCACACGTTACTTACATGCCACGAGTTTTCATAGCACTTAGCAATTTTTGAAACGAATATGTGAGATCTACTGCATTTAAGCAAATTAAAATTATGTTAGACATCTAACTATTTTATTTGCAACAGAATCACAAGTTTTGCATTTTTTAAACCGTGCATCAATATTTTAATGTTTTTATTTAAATTCCTTGTATGTCACGTGTTTTGTTCATTCATTTGTTTAAATTGTGAAGCGTGTGACTTTACTAAGAATACACGCATTTAACTAAAGTCGATAAAGTTTGAAACAAATAAACGATAGATACATCGAGGTTGTTTTGCTTGAGTGATTTACCTGTACAAAGCTCGGGTCTCAACAATGTTTAAAACGAATTAATGCCAGCTTGAAATAGTTTAACGGGGGCGTGGCCTATTGGTTTGACGCATCTTACCACCATCTGAAATTAACTTGATTGACCGCAAAGGAATCTATTTGACTGGCATTAAAAAATTTGAAATGGTTTGAAATGAATTAAAACTTATTTTTAATTTTTGTCAATCTTTATCAAATGATGATTAATCTTATTTAAATAGCGTTAATGCGTTTTTGTCCGTTCAAGTTAAATTCGGGTTACTAGTGTATATACTTTTTCACTTTTTGGTCTTCTGTAAAATGTTGTTTGTGCTGTATTTAGACCCTCTATCAAGAAATTTTTTGCATGCACACGTATAAAATTGGGGTTTTATCCAACGCAATCATAGGTTTGAACGTTGTTTTCAATTTAGACTTGTATGTATTAGCGTATGATATACACAATACACAGCTTGCCTATCATTTTATAGAAGAAATGTTTGATGACATAAATAAATTAATTTGAAGTAAATGTTAAGAAAACAGAAGTAACGTACCATCCCTTTCCTTATTTTGTTTTTGTCAAATGCTTGTAAGGATCTACAGGAACGGATCCAGAAATTTTTCAGAAGGTTTTACCAAAACGAACTTTCAAAATATTTCAATTTGTTTAGTTGATATTAAGGTCATTATAGGTAGTAACAAAACACATGGTTTACAAAATGTATTCTAATTCTACTTTTTTTACCGCCTCGATGTCTTTTGTAGCTTGATCCCTCGAGTGCGTGAAGTTGTGGCTTTCGAATCCCGGCCTGGTAAAACCAAACACTTGGAAATACGTCTTTCCTGCGTCTCCGCTAGGCACGCGGCATTTAGGAGTAAGAGCATAGATTGATCGACACAATGTCAGAATAGTTTTCCTCGTAGACTGACATGTCTACCTCAGGACTGTTTCCTTGTGAAAAGCATTTTAAGAATCAGGCTTATTGTGTCGGTTCAGTACAAAGCAGGGTTTATACTCTGATCATATCACATAATTATAATGCCTCATATCAAGGTATAAGTACAAATATATAATAAACTTTCGTCAGTGCTAATCCGTTTTCAGGAACATGATTTCACTATTTAAACGCTCACATTCGGAAATGGTTACTATCATGCAGAAAATTTTAGAATGACAACGATGTATTTGGATGGTCAAAATAGATGCATTTCTTTATGCTTTCAGTTGCTGGCCTTGTGCAATGTTTCTTTTGTATTTTGCCAGAAAGAAGCCCACTTTGCTAAACATCAAAACTGTTTTAGGTTTTCGAGCCATGACGTGCTAGGTCTATACTCTGTGGAGGGACATTTTCTATATTATATGTGGTAGGGATCGCTGTAGTAGGTAACTGTTTTCTGCTTCGTTATATGGATCAGACTGAAAATATGTTTGTGTATGTGTGTGTGTGTGGGGGGGTTGGGGTTGAAGTTTAACAGGAACTTAATTCAATATATGCTTCTGTGATTTACCTCTTGCGTTTGGTCAATTCATTCAGACAAATAAAACAATTGCTACTATATACATGGTAGAAATTACATGAATTTAATGATGGGGTCATGGCAAAATTAAGAAACAGTGAGTAAATAAAATTATTTAAAACTAATCAAAGTACAAAAGGTCTACGAATACTGTTTACTCAAGCAAGAGTCACACGAGTATAGAATTATAGTCACATAAACTTCTCCAGTCTTGTATTGGGGAAGGGATCTGTTTTAAACACAATTATGTCTGATCGAAATGCATTCATTAAATGTATTATTCAGTACGGTGCAAAACACATTTCACTTTTTTTTGTTATCCCTTTCGACTCTCTATGCCCACAGAACCTAGACAATTGATTACATGTAAAAATGATAGTATGTTAACGTCTTAAATGTGGCTGGCATGTATGATATTTGATTTGAAAAGCAACTGCTAGTAGTCTTTATGGAGGTAGATTTTTTTATTTATTTGCCAGCAATCAGATCTTTGGTTTATCCGAGTAAACAGCACGTCAGTACTTTGATATCACGTGTTCCCAAGCGGACCATTTCACTAAAAGATAATTTGTATCATGTGTTACATAGGAAACCATTTCCATGTTCCCAAGCTGAACAGTTTACTAAATGTGTATACCTTGATGCACATTAATTTGTGTGTTCCCCTCAGTATCATTTCACTAAATTGCAACTTTTATTATGTGTTCCCAAGGATAATATTTCGCTAAATGATAACTTAATCATGTCCTCCCAGAAGGAACATTTTAGAGTGAACTTCATCCACTAGTCTGCATAGATACATGCTTAGGAGTCTAACATAATACTGTAACATGTTCAAAAGTACACTCATGCAACTGTGATAATACACATTTGATCAAAACATACATATATTTTTTTTAAATATTTACAGTTTAGATAAAGAAGATCGAATCGAAATGCCTTGTTTTTTTTGACGATTTTCTTCAATTTTTGTGCAAGTATTAGTGCAATCAGGAGCGGACCAAGGACTTGTGAAAAGAGGGAGGCGTAACTCCCCAAAAGACAATACATACTGGCGAGCGGAGCGAGGCAAAACAATTTTACGATTTTATGCTTAAAATCCATATAATTGTGATATGAGATCTTTCTTTCTTTTTGGCGATCAAAGGGGACTGTACGCCCTGCACGCTCTATCAAAGAACCGCCACTTGCAATGACAACACTCGATGATTTTAGGATTTAATGGTAACAAATATGATATGGTCATAATCCGTTCGAGGTATAAAACGATAAAAATAACGAAAATCTGAAACATCTTAATTTTCCAACATTGTGACAACAAAAGTTACCAAGACACAGAGAGCGAAAAATTAATTAAAAAAAATCTTAATTCTCAATTTCGAAAACTAATTCCACAGTAATTAGTTTTCTACAAAAAAGGTACAGTTTCCTAACACAGATTTTCTTTAATCAAAAACTGCATCAGTCGATTTCTGAAACGAAATTTAATGGAATAGATTACCGATATCTAGTCATCGGGTAAGATTTGATATTGCAGGTAAAAATCGTGCGTGTAATGTTTGCCATTTGATTTAAGCAATCAGTCAATCAATTACTCTATATATTCGATCGTGTTAATCACATCAAGTAATACAACATGGAGGTTAAAATATTGATATTGTTACCCGTGTAAATGAGGGAGTGAACCGTTTAAAAGATTTCCCTCAATTTTTTCGTTACGTTAGCACTTAGTTTTTCGTCTGTAAACTTACTCATCAATTTGTTTCAAGGACATTTGTTAATATCACACAACCTTTCTGGATTGTTAAGGCGATCCTATACAGTTTCAAGGGAGTAAATTCTTGGCGCAATGTTAAACGTTCAAATTCCCCAAAAACGTTACGTTTGGCTGTACGTCATGCGTGTAATTTTCCGTAATAAAAACAAGCTTGAACGATATTTAATTAAAACGATGCCTGAATTATATAATGTTTCCGACACACGGCAACGTCTACACCAGTAAAAGAAGTGCCTTTGATTTTTACATTTGCAATGAAAAGAACAGGCATTTTGGTAAAGGATTTGGATATATTTTGTTTTGATAAACATTAAGATATTGAAAAATTGGAGGTTTGGAATATGTCAATAACAAAGCAGCCCACCAACCAAAACTTTAAAAAACACCATCTATGACAACATATGGTCTTATACAATACATGGGTGTGTACACAGTACTGGTATGTCTAACTCTAAATTGCGTTGAGTCTATAAATTGACCCATAAATCTATTCAACAGTCCGCAATAACTTCCTGAGATGGTTCAATCTATGGCTGGATTCAACTTGTTTTCTGACACCTCAAACCGGGTCTCTGCCATTTTTCTCCAACAGTGAAATAATTAAATGTACAAAAAAACGAACGATAGAATAAATACAGGAATACAAGAAAAGCACGTAATTCTATTCTTTATGTATAACAGATAATAAATCACTAGTGCAAACTTATAATAATGGTATGCAATACTGTTAACGCCTTCTAAAACGAATGCTAATAAAAATAAGAAGATGTGGTATGATAGCCAATGAGAAAAATCTCCACCAGAGACCAAATGACACAGACATTAACAACTATAGGTCATCGTACGGCCTTGAACAATGAGTAAAATCCATACCGCATATTCAGCTATAAGAGGCCCTGAAATGACAAATGTAAAGCAATTCAAACGAAAAAACTAACGGCCTGATTTAAGTACAAAATAATGAACGTAAAACAAATATAATATATAGCAACAAACGACAACCACTGAATTACAGGCGTCTGACTTGGGACAGGCATATACAGAATGTGGCGGTGTTAAGCTAGTTTGAAGTCTCCAAACCTCCCCTTACCTAGGACAGTAGTGTAACAGTACAACATAAGAACAAACTATAAAAATCGGTTGAAAAAGGCTTAATGTATATTTCAGAAATATAACTTTAATTTTAATTTCCCCTTAAAAAATAAGGATAGTGCTTTTAAAACAGACAGACAGATACTTAACATCAACTAAAATCATATCAGTTGAATAAATGACAAAGAATAGCAAAGTTTGGGAAAAATATGCCCCATATATACATATCTACTTCTAGATATAAAATTAAAGGAGATATGATGAGGAATTTCACACAAATTGTTTGACGAGGCTTGCAAGTTAACAGGTCAAAAGCTGATGATAAAACAAAGCGCTCACATGACACATACACGTGAATTCGTGCTAAAACTATTGACATAATCTCACCAAATATAAAGTTGTTTCTGGGGTCAAATTGTTGTAAAACAAGGAAAATTAAGATTTGTTACCAAATATACAAACTTGTCATGCCTTGTTGCCAAGGTAATTTGTTAAATGTATGTTTTTTCTATTTTCTGAACCTCTTATACCCTAGTGTTGTTATGACAAATTTAAGAATATGTATGGTTACTCTTCTTTTCACTAATATTTGGGCTTAAAAGGGCCTTATTGCCGCTGCTGCTTAACAGTATAAATGTCTCCATCTTTATACAGTTAAATAAGTATAAGTAATAAACAATACATAATTAATCTTCCCTGCTGTGTTACTGTGACCTGACTATAGGTGTTGCTGTTTACCTTTACCTATTGTTCAACCAGATTGTAAAATTGACAATACAATTGGGACATTAAAATTGACCAGTTGGTATTGTAGAGTTGATGAATAGATGATCACTCATGCATTTAGAGTCTACCTGGATGCTACCACATCACTTCATCTGTTCGATTGTAACTGTTGTAGTGTAACTTGTATAAAATTTTGGATCTAATATGAAGATGATTGACCTGTTTAAATGGGATATATATCATCGGAAATGAAATAAAATGTGAATACAGTCATTGACAGTGGATATACTCAAATCTAGTGATAAAGTGAAAATAAAGGTAAAATATTCCAAAAACATAATGTGAGGATAACAATTTTGAATTTTATATTGGAAAACTGTAAACATAATAAATAGTAATATAAAGACTCTGCACCTATTTAATTGGGATTTATATTATTGAAATTAACAGAATACTGTGGATATAATAAAATCTTGTGATATAGTGAAAAGGTAAGAAAATATTCCACAAAGTTAATAAAATTAGGAAAGTATTAAAATTATTTCAAATAGTCAAACTGGAATACTAGATGGAATATCAAATATCAGTGTCAATAAATAAATAAATAAATAAAACAGTTTATTCATATCTATTATTTTTGATATTTCACTATGCATACAGTTAACAATTTGGGCAAGGTTCATGTCAAGTATTAAACAAATGTCTAAATGAAGGAATGCACACATTTGTTTTGGTGTTTATTAATCGTGGAAAATTATGGAAATTATAAAATGATTAAGATTTCCACAAGAGTAAACAAAATATATTTTGAGTTATCTCCTATTAGAAAAGCCAGAGATATAAAAGAAATCCGAGCACTCATAGTATTTGGCTATAAAAACATTAAAATGAAATGTAGTACATTATACAACATGCAATTTAATACCCTGCAAGAAAAAAATAACATATTTACACTCTTGTTCTGGCTTGCTAAGTCCTAAAATTTGAAATAACAGTAAAACAAAATCTCTTTTTTCCTTCTAAATGTTGTGTTTCCTTTGCAATTGTTTGGCCAATAACTTAAGGAATACATTCTTTTCAATGAAAAAAAAACTGTAATTACAATATTTCTCCTACTTGCACTCCATTTTGATTTGTATTTACCTTTTAAATCAACTAAATCCCAATCTTATAAAAGTGAATTCCATTGAATGAACACAGTATTTTATGCGCAAAAATCCTAATAGATTTTAAATAAAAACACTGCATGGTATACTCCAAAATTATTTCAAATTTTACATGTACATCATCATGTGAAAGCCACACAAAACATTTTGATTCAATTATTTCCTCCTTGGTACATTCATGACAATCCATTCTTGAAACAAACAAGTCACATTTTAAGATTCGAAATTAAATTGCATCTAAGAAGTGAATTCAAATAAAATAAATCACAATATTTTATGCACATTGATTCCAATAGATTTCAAACACTGTGAATAATACTCCAAAATGAAAAGTTTGATGGGATGTATGAAGAAATGCATAACATATGTATCCATCTGAAAACTGTAAACACCTGAATAGCTTTTTCTTGTTTCATTGACAACTGGACAATACTATGTATAAGGGTTAGAAAAAGCAGTTTTAATTTTCATACATAGTAACATGCAGTTAAGAAAATCTTTTAAGACAGACAGCTAGATAACATAAACATACTACGTATACACAGGCTAGAGTCTGAGCTTGTTTTGCTATATGATATAAAAACTGAATTGACGAAAAGTTCTTTTATTCAAAATCATAAAATGCAAAAATACATTTTGCAAATAAAACATTTGACTTAAAGTTCATATTTAATATGAAATTATAATACATAATTAATACGTAATTACATCAACTAAAATCATATCAATTGAATAAAAAAGGTGGGAGAAAATCTGCCACAAAATCCACTCTGAGGTTGAAAAAGTGGATCCCCACCCGAGGACTCTGGCTGCATTAATTCAATTTATATATTACTTGCTAGAATTTGGGAGCATGAAATTCACATACACCAAGAAATAACACTATATTTTTGTAAAACGTTTCCACATTGAGGTGAAATATTAAAAGTTCGTATAATCATAAACCTACATATATTACTTTTAAATTATCTCTTGCTGATAAACATGATTAAAGGTGTTAATCTTATTCCGGACAGGACCACAGCAATAAAGTTACAATACTCATCGTTATTAAGTGCATGTATTCATATTTCGTCTTACATCTAGACATCTAATAACATTATTCCCTAAATATTAAAGTACAGACAATTAGTATTAGTACAGTAATTGACTAAAAACATTTTTGTCTCATTTGACAGATCTCAAATATTTCTCCATAATCATTGAATACTAGACAACTAATAATAAAATGTTGTTTATCTTTCATCTTCAAATAAAATAAAAGTACATTTTACAAAGCCCTGACTTCTTTCTAAATATGAAGTTTTGTATCGGACATTTTCTATTTAACATTTGGCATTTTTCAAATTGTATAAAGATAGATACATTTCTTAAGGAAAAAAGTTTTAAATTGAAATAAGTAAATAAGTATCTAATTGAGAACTTTTGTACTCTCTGTTAATTTTTGTTGTGTTCCCAATTGATATGAGTCTTTAAAAAATATTTTGCTTAACTCGTGACTTGATAAAAACGTTAAGCTTTAATCATAATTTTGAATATTCAGCCTTTTAGAAATTTAATGAATGGGTGAATACCAGCATGCTGCATCCGATATTAATAGTAATAGTTCCTATTAATAATACCATTATAAAAATAACGGAATCTACCAAACTTACTTAGCACAGCTAAGCTGCGGACTTTAATTTTCACTTAAAATACACTTCATATATGTAGGACTCAAATCTATGGTGAGTTCCAGATCTATGGCAGATTCCTAATCCATGATAAATATGACGTCATGCCATCCCCAATCTATGGCAGATTTTTTAGAATCCTAATCTATGGCAATTTTTTAGTTTCATAATGTATGGTAATTTTTTAATTTTCTAATGTATGGTATTTTTTTAGGGTCCTAATAAAGTTTTCAAATCTGACAGATTTTCTGCAAATGGCGGACCCGTCCGTACATATCTGACCAATGATTTTGATGCCGAAATGTCCAAAGGTAGCTAAAAAGCTGCTTTTAAGTAAAAGCCAGTATACGAAAAACGGATTAGGAGAACTACTAGGAAGCATATATCCATAACCATTTTGAAATTAACACAGACTTTAGGGTTGAAATCTTGTGCCCCGGAAGATTAAGCATTTCCTACTCTGTGCATGGTACATGTTTGACCCTTTATTTAACCAAGTCCATTAAAGACACAAAAAGCAGTTTTAATTTTTAAAAGCAAACCAAAATGCACAGTAAAACTCATACAATTAAAGATGAGGGCAACACCAGGGCCAGGAGAAGAAGAAAACAAGAAGCGGAAACAAACACAATTCTGAAATATAATTTATTTATGGATTAGGGTCCTATATAACAAAACCTTCATCCTTAGCGACGGCTTCGACGTCACATGAAGTTATTTTAAGTGTGACGGAAAATTACGTAATATCCAAATCTGCCATAGATTTGGAGAAAACAAAAACTGCCATAGATTTGTGATTTGTTTGGGCGTTTGTGACATCATATTTACCATAGATTAGGAATTTGCCATAGATTTGGAACCCACCATAGATTTGAGTCCTACATATATATATCGGACATTTGATTTTTCTATTAAAAAAATTAAAATTAAAAAAATATGATTCAAAAGAATTATAACAAATATCATAATGATTTCCTATAAATTATTGAAATAAATATTCATATTCATTTTCTGTTTATGCTACAGAGCTTGTTCTGAACATACCTGTAATTTCAATGCCATACATTTAAAAAGGTTTTATATTGTATGGTCGTAATTAAGTTGAAAAAATGAAAATTTCTTTGAAATCCAAATACAGCTTTTAGTGATTTCTTGTATAATTTTTCTTTACCTGGTGTGTTAAAAGTCCATGAGATGTAAATTTTTAACCTATCAAATATTTTTAACTATTGACATGTACTCTAATATCTTTCTCCAAAGAGAAATATTCTTTTAATAATAACCAGTTTAGATAAATATAATAACTTTGGTTTTGATAGATTGACCTCTAAAGGCTATAGCATTTAGAACAAGATTGGAACAAACCATCAAGTCGTTTCATATATATATATATATATATATATATATATATATAAATTAAATAGACAACACTGAAAAATATAACAATTCATATATACACACAGGAAGTTAAACTGAGCCATCAAAATAAACAAAAGCAATTAAATAGTAGCCTATCACATTTCCACATTGACAGTCTTAATAATGTGTAAAGACATCAGGAGGGCAGGCAATAATGACCTCAACCGATTAAAAAAGATCATAAACGTTTTGGCAGGCAATGCTGACCCAAGACAAGATAGTTGTAATTGTATGAAATAAAGATAATACGTTTTGGCAGGCAATGCTGACCCAAAACAACCTAGTTGTAATTGTATGAAATAGAGAACATAGACGTTTTGGCAGGCAATACAGACCCAAAACAGAAGCATAGCATTTTATTACTAAAGACTCATATAAACGTTTTGACAGGCAATGCTGACCCAACACAAAAAGTTGTAATTGTATGAAATAAAGATAATACGTTTTGGCAGGCAATGCTGACCCAAAACAAGATAGTTGTAATTGTATGAAATAAAGATAATACGTTTTGGCAGGCAATGCTGACCCAAAACAACCTAGTTGTAATTGTATGAAATAGAGAACATAGACGTTTTGGCAGGCAATACAGACCCAAAACAGAAGCATAGCATTTTATTACTAAAGATTCATATAAACGTTTTGACAGGCAATGCTGACCCAACACAAAAAGTTGTAATTGTATGAAATAAAGATCATAATTGTTTTGTCAGGCAATACTGCCCCGAAACAGATGAAGCATAAAATTCTGTTACTAACTTGATCCTTTATATCCTGTAAAATTTCATAAACGCATTTGACTTCAATCCTTGAAATACGGATACGAGAATTCCATTCAGTGCTGCAGCAGAAGTCTTTTTCTTAAACTAGGTGCTGTATAGTACCGAGAGTCCAAAACAATTAACGACAGAGTCAACTTCAAAGGAATTGTGGAATAAGAGCGTGCAAATGGTGCCTCAGAATTTCATTGGAATTAGGGTCCAGTTGTGTATCCAAATGCTGATCGAATTCTTGTTGATACGACTCGCACGTCTAGATCAAAATTCTGATCTCGAATTAAGTATGTGTCATACATTTCAGCGAAACAGCAACCCATCAACATTCGTATATTTGTATTATCGGAACTATGACATACCACTGATATATAAAAGTATATGTAAGTTGTTGATATCACGCTTTATTGCATATTTCCTTCAATGGGCGAAAGTTCTTACGTAGATGAATACCAGATTCAGCGCTTTTCGTCCATAGTTAAAACATGAAATAAACAAAATTAGAATGTAAAATAATGAAAACTTAAATTGCCATTAAAGACAAACTCGATCTAACTCTAGAACAACAAATATAACACATGTTAAGGAATAATATGCGATAATTTGATTATCATTTTTTCTTCAATCAATCAATCATTAATCATATGTATCATGTATTAAATGGAGAGTATGAACTTTAAAATATTATCAGTGTATCGATACGTATGTCTTGTCCATTGTTATTTTTGATATTACATCTAGTATAAAGTAAAAGCAAACGACATTACAATGCTTGAGTATTGGTATAAAAGTATAAATTAAGTTAATCGCAACCCAACTATATGAATTATACTATAGTAAACATAATTTAACTAGTAAATACATTAGAAACATGTATTAAAATACTGACAAACAAGTGAAACTAGCTACATGTCTTAAAGTACTGGCAACTATATATGAAGCGAAAGGATTAATTACAAAATATTTATTCCAAACCAATCACCATGACGAAATAACAAAGTAGCATGAGTTTCATGACGAAGCATAAAACAATCCCCACTACATAATAACATATTTGCAAAAGCAAATACACATTCTCTGCACGTGAAAATATGTTAATTAATTTCAACATTTTATCGTTTAATTAAGCAGGACAACTCTGACCCATTGACCAGACTACAGACATCATAAATTTACAGTATAAATAGCTCACTCTTTATTTACGTCTCAGTAATAAACAATTAATACAGAATTGTCTTCTCTGCTGTCTTAAATGATTTTATTCAGCTTAATTTTCAATTAGCAAATAAGATTGGTTTTATTGATTTAGATTTTGGGTAAAATTAGATTAATCATCTATATTGGGGATTTAATATTTTCTTCCCTATCAATTTTATAGAATAACCCTAGGTGAAGAAAAACTTCAGGAAAAAGCATGCTGTAAGGTTGGGTTAGGTGAAGAAAAACTATACAGGTAGCATCAAGGTAGACTCAACTCTAAAAATACCAACTGGTCAATTTAAATGTCCCATTTGTATTGTCAATTATACAATATGGTTGAACAATAAACAGCAACACCTATAGTCAAGTCACAGTAACTTATTTCATTAAGCTTTTCAATTAGCAAATACAATTTGTTTTAAGGTAGACCGACAAATACCATAAATATACTAATATATACAACAGGCCAGAGTCTGAGCTTGTCTTGCTGTATAACATAAAACCAAGATTGACGAAAAAGGGCATTTACTTTTGTATTCAAATTCATAAAATGCAAAATACATTTTGCAAATGAAACATTTGAAATAAAAGTTCATAATAAATACGAAAATATAATACATAATTGATACGAAATCTTCTCATCTGAAATTATTAGGCGTTAAACATGAAACGATACACATAAGGTCTAGTATGAAAAGTTTCTAATAATTTTGCTCAGAACCACATGGCAGAGAGGGCTTTCTTATTCTCATTTGTCGATTTTCATTTTTTAACATATTCTGTACTTGAATGTTATTCTGACGTTATCTCTGTATGTAGACGTTAACTGATGTTACCACTAAAAGTGCCAAATAAGTCAGGGAACATCTGGGTATAAACACATATGCAACAACAAAATGACCTGATTATACAAACAATCCTGAAAGGACACAACGTTAGCAAACAACGGTGCCCGCTAAGACATGCACAGATCCGCAGTTTGATTGGCACATAAAAGGTTGTGTACTATAGAATCCTTTCTTTTCCAGCATTTTCATGTTGGGAACAATATGAGAAACAAACCACTGGTTTTTTTCCAAAAGTTATGTAATTATGAATTATAACTTCAGTTAGTTTTGTAAAGATTATGAACAATTCAAGAAGAAAAAGAATCGAATATCATTATTTCTCTAGTTTTATAAGCTGAACTTTCATTGTCCACGATTATGCACTTTGTGATAAGTTGTAGATAACGCTCAATGTTATGATACAATTATTTCCCAGTAGGATACATTGAATATACAGAAATAAGATAGAGATATCATGTAACAAGGGGTTTGCCTGTTACACGGAACATGTTAAACGGAACAATCATATCACCTCAAGAAAAATACAAAATGAAAAAATATGAAACATTGTTAAAATAAAAATCAATAGACTGAATAGCAATTTCTAACATTTGCCAGGAACTTCATAGATAAAGTAAAAATCGGTACTGCATATTCTATGCAATAATGTACCCGTTTATCATAAAACATCACTGAATTATAACGGAAAAGCGGTGCTCAAATTTTCGTAATAACTTAACAATTCTCCTTAACAACAGAATAAAAAGACAGGCATTTATGATATACTTTGTTTCTTTCGAAAAAGTGTTTTTATTTACTGAAGCTTGAAATAAGCAATATACATCTGAAAAATTGTCTGGAAACGTGGAATTTGTTAGCAAGCGACGTCGTGCATTTTCCCGCTAACGTTCAGGTTACCAAGGAGGGACCGAGTTGTTGGGATTAATAGCGATTTACCTTCGACTCCAGCACGGTGAAATATATTTCTTATTTGTTTTTTGTTTTTTTAGAAAGCATCACTAAACATGCTAAAGGCAGTTAATGTAGAAAAATGAGAAAATGACATTGAAAGAACCCCACGATTTCCGCATTTTAAATTTTTTAAATCATACTTTATTTTGCGCACCTTATTACTGATTTCAACCATGGATCGAATACTAAACCAATCATTCATTTCAGAATTTATTTTCTCCTTATTTTCACTTATCACTACTTTAATATGAATCCAATCTTATGTATTGATGACGAAAATATCTACTGTAAAAAAATATAACTTTGCTTATCCTTTTTACAAAATGCAAAATTCCCATTTTCAGCCTTAATTTTCTCGAAACCTAGCACGGTAAACTATGTTTTATTTCGTGATTTATGCTTTGACAACAAGCCTAGACCTACAACATATTTCAAAACTATAAAATGACAATACAAAATGAAACTGAATCTCTACAACGTAGTGAGTTGTAAATGGAAGTGCAGTCTACGTAATTAAAAGAAATAAAATCAAGATGCAAAACACGGCTTCAAAAACCTGAATAGACATTTTCGACAACTTATCGACACTAACACTTACACCTCTGCCTAGGACGACTGGTAACCTTTTGAGGTGGGGTCATCTCAAGGTGTACAATGATTTTATTAAGTCATTTATAAAATATTTATATAATTTACATTTCAGATACTGTATAAAAAATATGTTCAATGATTTGTTGATTTACTGGCTCTGCTTAGAAGCTGATAATTGACCGATCATCATATTATATTTTTTAAAGAGAGGAGGCTTTGTGTAGATAAGAAGAACTTTATCGAAACATACCAAGACCTTGTTGATAAATATTCCGTATCAACTTCACAAATAATACACGATGGTCTTGAAGTATAGATTCTAGGTAATGGCGTTGTTTATCATCTTAATTACGTTTTATAGTGTTCTTTTATTTGTCTTTGTAAATTATTACTTTTACTGTTTATAAAAATAAGGAGATGTGGTATGATTGCCAATGAGACAACTATCCACCAAAGTTCAAATGATGTGGATGTATGCAATTATAGGCAACCGTGTGGCCTTCAACAATGAGAAAACCCATACCGTATGGTCGGTTATAAAAGGCCCCGACATAGAAAATATGAAACAATTCAATTGAGAAAACTAACGGCCTAATTTATAACAAAACAGTTTACGAAAAAAACAGACATGATTTTGTCCCATGTACATTTACTTCATATCCTTTCATTTTCTAATGAACCAAGGACAACCACCGAACAACAAGCTACTGACTTGGGACAGGCACATAAAGAATGTGGCGGGGTTAAACATGTTTGTGAGCGCTCATCCCTCCCCTAACCTGGGACAGTGCTGTAACAGTACAACATAAGAACAAACTATAAAAATCAGTTGAAAAGGGTTTAGTCTATTTTGGTAATATCCATTTGACGTGGCTCGGTACTTATACTTCCCGTCATTGTGTTATTGTGCTATTGTGCTATGGTAATTGTTTGTATTCTTTTCTTTCGTTTTTGCTAATGTGCTTTGTCTATATGCCTTTTGTTTTTCTTTGTTGACATATTTGTTTGTTTTATAGTGAAGTGATTAGGATTATAACACAATGTTGACTGCTCTACCCCAATTTTTGACATTTTTACCTATTATGTCTCTTTGTTTTGTTCACACATTGTTGTCAATATAATGGAATTTATGCGACTGTCATACAAGTGAGAGGTTAAGCTATCTATAAAACAAGGTTTAATCAACCATTTTCTACATAAGAAAATGCTTGTACCAAGTCAGGAATATGACAGTTGTTATCCATTCCTTTGATGTGTTTGCGCTTTTGATTTTGCCATTTGATTAGGGACTTTCCGTTTTGAATTTTCTTCGGAGTTCGGCATTTTGTTATTTAACTTTTACACAGAAAGTCAGGATTCTACTTCCTCAAAATTATCTTTCAATATCGCCGATTAATTTTTTCAATCGTTGAAATAAAAGCCATTGTAGGGATGACCCACGCTGTCATTCTTACATGACAGTTGTGTTTTAAAAGACAAATGTATCAACTAGCTATAAAGCATCTCATATACTTGTAGACCTTTTGTCAACTTAAGATATTGTCTGATTGGTTGTCAGAGGAATTTTGAAAGTTAACAAAAGCATTAAAAAATTCTATTTAAGTATTATGTGGAAGGGCATACTAAACATTTGCAGAGGTTGAAGAATAATTACCCTAGATAACAAACACAAAAATGTTTTTTTTTTTTTTAAGTTATGCATTTTAAGATCCAATTATAAAATCGCGGACTTTTGTTAAAATCCAAGGAGGAGTTAGTGAACAACATGTGTCCCACTTTTTATACATTTAATGAATAGAATAATTAATGTGCCTTAATTTTCACTAAAAATGAGTGTGAGAAAGTAAAACAAAATACAAGTAAGAAATGCACTTCCAGTTTAAACATTAACATTGAAATAGCACGAAGCTTTTTGTTATGTTATTCAAACATACCTACTCTGTTGTTATGACACATTAAAAGTATTTCACTTGACCCATATATTTCCTGTTTGGTACTGTGAATGTGTAATGTTATAATATCAAAATGTAGACTTAGTATTTAAAAATAATGGATCTGAAGCGAGACTTATGTATCAAATAGTTTTGCTTTATAAGTTTTAGAACAAAACAGTCAACTCAAACACGCTTGAACGTAACAAGGTGTACTCGATTTTCTGTTTGATAAGATGAATACCCATTTTGGTTTTTTTTACCCCAAAATCTACATGAATTTAATTTACTGATTGAAAAGATCAATCAGTATAATTCGACAAATAGAAGAAAACAGTTGAATATCACAAATTATCACTATAAGAATTCCAAAACTACTGAGAGCACTTGGTGTTTCTAGCTCAGATTCCGAATTAAAAATTATAGAATACCAACTAACGAATAATGAGTTATATTTTTTCTACATCTGCTGATTCACACCAAGCTTTACGAAATTCTTCTTCCTCTAAGGAATATTCTTCCTATTTGCAGGGTCACCACCACATTAAAAATATATGCGTTTATTTCTAAAAATAATTTACCTCGTTAATATAGTTATAAAATGTTAAATTAAATTCATTCAGTATATTTTGACATTTTGATATGGTCCTCTATTTTTAGTCAGTGTAGGTATCGGTGTCAGTATAAGTGTACGTGCAGATGACTTTTCGAAAATGACTAATATCAACCCGTCTACTTTTCTGTCGCTGAACTCTCTTCAACATTTCTCTTTATTATTTAACATGGTCTCTCTCAGAATTGATTTTCAAAAAAAATATTTGTATACCAATAATTCATGTTTAAAATTGATGATATTTGTATATGAGGGTCTGAATGGGATTTACAGAATAGAGAATAATGGACAAAATTGAAAAATATTGCGCAAAAACAAATAAAGAATATTAGAAAAATAGTCTCCAAAATTAAAGAATATAGAATAATGGCGTGCTAACATGTAAAGAATAGAGAATAATGGCCAAAATTATAAAAATAGAGAAAACTGGTCTAAAAATTAAAGAAAAAGAAGAACCCTGATATATTTACTGAACCTGAATTCATAACCATGCAAATGTGAAATTAGGAGAAGTAATAATCAGGATGTTAACATTGAATAGGTAATAATCAGAAACTAGAATATAAATGCTTTTCTGTGCATATTGCTGTGTGTTCCTTTATTCCCCATTGCCTAATGGTATTAGGGAGGTTGAGATCTCACAAAACATGTTTAACCCCGCCACATTTTTGCGCCTGTCCCAAGTCAGGAACCTCTAGCCTTTGTGTTTATTTTTAAATTTTCGTTTATTTATATGTTTCGGAGATTAGTGTGGCGTCCATTTTGCTGAACTAGTATACATTATTGTTTAGGGGCTAGTTGACGCCCGCCTTCGGTTGCGGGATTTTCACACTGTATTGAAGACCCATTGGTGGCCTTAGGCTGTTTTCTGCTCTTTGGTCGGGTTGTTGTCTGTTGACACATTCCCCGTTTCCATTTTCAATTTCAAAGGTAATAAACAGACATAGACAAAACAGTTTACTCCTGGAGGGACGAATTTCAAAATGGCATGGGTATTGTAGATACATGTAATTTTAAAATGATTTTCACAAATGTGTTAACTTTCCCTTTAACATCTTCAAGTGATTTGTGTGGATATTCAAAATAAAGTAACCAAAAGAAATATGAACCACCATAATGTAACTTTATTCTCATATTTTATCAAAACAAATGCACTTTTTAAAAGTTATTTGAGAATGTTGAGAATGAGAATTGAATCATTGGCAAAAACTGTGAAACATTCTTTAATTCAAAATGTACCATATGTGGAATAAGCCAAAAGTTATATCGCTAATGGCAAAGAAAATTATTGTTTATTGGTTCATTCTACAGGGAATCATTATAGCTATTTCACTTTGAACATGCCAAAGGTAAAGGAAAGGATTCTAAATTACAACAGATAAATTAATTTATTAATGACACAAAAACACTTTTAAATGTCAATTAACAAAGAAATCACCTGTAGAGTTGAAGGGTACATTGAATCTGATTTAAGACATAAATTCCGTGTATAAGGCTCTCCAGAGGATGATAGATGACCGTTGTCATACTGAGCAATGAAAATAAAATAAGAGTTTTAAATTATTATCTCAAAGGTAATTACAAATAGCAGAGAGTACATAAAGTTCCGAAACTGCTATCAAAAAGAGATATGTTCTGTTGACACTAATTTACAGAGGAAAGAAAGAGTATGTCATCGCTTCCGTTATAGCATACACAGAATATTGATAGACCAGCAATAGTATGGACACTATCACCTAATGGAAAACAACAACATTTGTTTATATTTTTCCGTTTGGGCTTGTATTATATTTGCCTTCGGGTTTATATGATCCGTTCATCCTATTTCGACTCTTTAAAATTCAAGAGTCTATCCTAAATTGAGGTAAATTATATGGCCTTCCAAATACCGTTTCGATTACTAACATCACTGAAGAGACATTAATTGTCGAAATCCGGATATGGTGTACTAATTTTTGCACCTTTTGTTTGCGGTATACCATCTTTTCCGCAAGTTTATTATTTTTGTTTGGTATTGAATTAATAGTTAAGATCCATTTTGTTACATCGGGTGATCCGTTTATTTGGCAATCGCCAATGACAGTCAGCAGGGTTTAGGAACATCCGCTGTTCGACCTGCTAGTCAAATGCGTTTTGTTAAAATATACTTTTCACTCTTTTGGTCTTTTGGAAAATGTTGTTTGTGCAGTATTTAGACCCTTCTACCAAGAAATTTGTTTTGCATGCACACGTATAACAATTGCGGTTTTATCCAACGCAATCATAGGTTTGAACGTTGTTTTCAATTTAGACTTGTTTATATTTTTCGTTTGGGCTTGTTTTATATCTGCCTTCGGGTTTATATGATCCGTTCATCCTATTTTGACTCTTAAAATTGAGGTAAATTAGATGGCTTTCGAATACCGTCTCGATTCCTAACATCACTGAAGAGACATTAATTGTCGAAATCTGGATATGGTGTACTAATTTTGCACCTTGTGTTTGCGGTATACCATCTTTTCCGCAAGTTTATTGTTTTCTGTTTGGTATTAAATTAATAATTAAGATCCATTTTGTTACATATGGTATTCCGTTTATTTGGCAATCGCCAATGGCAGTCAGCAGGGTTTAAGAACATCCGTTGTTCGACCTGCTTGTCAAATGCGTTTTGTTAAAATATACTTTTTCAAACTTTTGGTCTTTTGGAAAATGTTGTTTGTGATGTTTCAGACCCTCTACCAAGAAATTTGTTTTGCATGCACACGTATGAAAATTGCGGTTTTATCCAACGCAATCATAGGTTTGAAAGTTGTTTTCAATTTAGACTTGTTTATATAGAGTCTATCCTAAATTGAGGTAAATTGTATGGCTTTCCAAATACCGTTTCGATTCCTAACATCACTGAAGAGACATTAATTGTCAAAATCTGGATATAGTGTACAAAAACTTTTGCACCTTTTGTTTGCGGTATACCATCTTTTCCGCAAGTTTATTGTTTTCTGTTTAGTATTAAATATATAATTAAGATCCATTTATTACATCGGTGATCCGTTTATTTGGCAATCGCCAATGGCAGTCAGCAGGGTTTAAGAACATTTGTTGTTCGACCTGTTAGTCAAATGCGTTTTGTTAAAATATACTTTTTCACCTTTTTGGTCTTTTGGAAAATGTTGTTTGTGCTGTATTTAGACCCCTCTAACAAGAAATTTGTTTTGCATGCACACGTATAAAAATTGCGGTTTTTATCCAACGCAATCATAGGTTTGAACGTTGTTTTCAATTTAGACTTGTTTATATTTATTTCGTTTGGGCTTGTATTATATTTTCCCTCCGGTTTATATAATCCGTTCATCCTATTTCGACTCTTTAAAATTCAAGAGTCTATCCTAAATTGAGGTAAATTATATGGCCTTCCAAATACTTTTTCGATCCCTAACATCACTGAAGAGACATTAATTGTCGAAATCCGGATATGGTGTAAAAAAAATTTAGCACCTCATGTTTGTGGTTTACCATCTTTGCCGCAAGTTTATTGTTTTCTGTTTGTTATTTAATTAATATAAGATCCATTTTGTTACATCGTGTGATCAATTTATTTGGCAATCGCCAATGGCAGTTAGCAGGGTTTAAGAACATCAGTTGTTCGACCTGTTAGTCAAATGCGTTTTGTTAAAATATACTTTTCACTCTTTTGTCTTTTGGAAAATGTTGTTTGTGCTATATTTAGACCCTTTTACAACGAAATTTGTTTTACTTGCACACGTATAAAATTTGCGGTTTTATCCAACGCAATCAAAGGTTTGAACGTTGTTTTCAATTTAGACTTGTTTATATTTATTTCGTTTGGGCTTGTATTATATTTTCCTCCGGTTTATATAATCCATTCATCCTATTTCGACTCTTTAAAATTCAAGAGTCTATCCTAAATTGAGGTAAATTATACGGCCTTCCAAATACTGTTTCGATCCCTAACATCACTGAAGAGACATTAATTGTCGAAATCCGGATATGGTGTAAAAAAATTTAGCACCTCATGTTTGTGGTTTACCATCTTTGCCGCAAGTTTATTGTTTTCTGTTTGTTATTTAATTAATATAAGATCCATTTTGTTACATCGTGTGATCAATTTATTTGGCAATCGCCAATGGCAGTTAGCAGGGTTTAAGAACATCCGTTGTTCGACCTGCTTGTCAAATGCGTTTTGTTAAAATATACTTTTTCAAACTTTTGGTCTTTTGGAAAATGTTGTTTGTGATGTTTCAGACCCTCTACCAAGAAATTTGTTTTGCATGCACACGTATGAAAATTGCGGTTTTATCCAACGCAATCATAGGTTTGAAAGTTGTTTTCAATTTAGACTTGTTTATATAGAGTCTATCCTAAATTGAGGTAAATTGTATGGCTTTCCAAATACCGTTTCGATTCCTAATATCACTGAAGAGACATTAATTGTCGAAATCTGGATATGGTGTACAAAACATTTGCACCTTTTGTTTGCGGCATACCATCTTTTCCGCAAGTTTATTGTTTTCTGTTTAGTATTAAATATATAATTAAGATCCATTTATTACATCGGTGATCCGTTTATTTGGGAATCGCCAATGGCAGTCAGCAGGGTTTAAGAACATTTGTTGTTCGACCTGTTAGTCAAATGCGTTTTGTTAAAATATACTTTTTCACCTTTTTGGTCTTTTGGAAAATGTTGTTTGTGCTGTATTTAGACCCTCTGACAAGAAATTTCTTTTGCATGCACACGTATAAAACTGCGATTTTTATCCGACGCAATCATAGGTTTGAACGTTGTTTTCAATTTAGACTTGTTTATATTTATTTCGTTTGGGCTTGTATTATATTTTCCTCCGGTTTATATAATCCGTTCATCCTATTTCGACTCTTTAAAATTCAAGAGTCTATCCTAAATTGAGGTAAATTATATGGCCTTCCAAATACTTTTTCGATCCCTAACATCACTGAAGAGACATTAATTGTCGAAATCCGGATATGGTGTAAAAAAAATTTAGCACCTCATGTTTGTGGTTTACCATCTTTGCCGCAAGTTTATTGTTTTCTGTTTGTTATTTAATTAATATAAGATCCATTTTGTTACATCGTGTGATCAATTTATTTGGCAATCGCCAATGGCAGTTAGCAGGGTTTAAGAACATCAGTTGTTCGACCTGTTAGTCAAATGCGTTTTGTTAAAATATACTTTTTCACTCTTTTGGTCTTTTGGAAAATGTTGTTTGTGCTGTATTTAGACCCTTTTACAACAAAATTTGTTTTACTTGCACACGTATAAAATTTGCGGTTTTATCCAACGCAATCAAAGGTTTGAACGTTGTTTTCAATTTAGACTTGTTTATATTTATTTCGTTTGGGCTTGTATTATATTTTCCTCCGGTTTATATAATCCGTTCATCCTATTTCGACTCTTTAAAATTCAAGAGTCTATCCTAAATTGAGGTAAATTATATGGCCTTCCAAATACTTTTCGATCCCTAATATCACTGAAGAGACATTAATTGTCGAAATCCGGATATGGTGTAAAAAAAAATTTAGCACCTCATGTTTGTGGTTTACCATCTTTGCCGCAAGTTTATTGTTTTCTGTTTGTTATTTAATTAATATAAGATCCATTTTGTTACATCGTGTGATCAATTTATTTGGCAATCGCCAATGGCAGTCAGCAGGGTTTAAGAACATCAGTTGTTCGACCTGTTAGTCAAATGCGTTTTGTTAAAATATACTTTTTCACTCTTTTGGTCTTTTGGAAAATGTTGTTTGTGCTGTATTTAGACCCTTCTACAACGAAATTTGTTTTACATGCACACGTATAAAAATTGCGGTTTTTATCCAACGCAATCATAGGTTTGAACGTTGTTTTCAATTTAGACTTGTTTATATATATATATATAAGTCTATAAAAGGACAAACCAGCAAATTTACTATGTACCGGATCGTCTGGAATAGACGATACTGTGCAGATAAGGAAACAATCTACAGATTTGCACAACGATACTAATATAAGATGGTATTATACGAAGATGTTGTTATGAAATCGTGGATAAAGGAACTAAATGTACATCATCCAAACGGCATCAATAAAAATACTTAGTTTTATTTTTCACTCATTTTGGGATGTAAATATACACAGTCACGTATATTTGAGTATCGAGTTTTGTTTTATATTATGATGTTCAGGATTTTGGATTAAATCAATAGACCAAAACTTACCTGTATTACTGAGCTATTTTTATACATACAATCAGTATTGCTAAAATTACTGACACTGAAGAAGGCTATTTGTTAAGCCGAAATATTTGTCAACACGATTTAATAACAACATCTTCATATAATACCATCTTATATTAGTATCGTTGTGCAAATCTCTATACTTATATATATATAATAAATTGTATATATAATATATATATATATATATATATATATAAACAAGTCTAAATTGAAAACAACGTTCAAACCTATGATTGCGTTGGATAAAACCGCAATTTTATACGTGTGCATGCAAAACAAATTTCTTGTTAGAGGGTCTAAATACAGCACAAACAACATTTTCCAAAAGACCAAAAAGTGAAAAGTATATTTTAACAAAACGCATTTGACTAACAGGTCGAACAACAAATGTTCTTAAACCCTGCTGACTGCCATTGGCGATTGCCAAATAAACGGATCACCGATGTAATAAATGGATCTGAATTAAAATTTAATACTAAACAGAAAACAATAAACTTGCGGAAAAGATGATATACTGCAAACAAAAGGTACAAAGGTTTTGTACACCATATCCGGATTTCGACAATTAATGTCTCTTCAGTGATGTTAGGAATCGAAACGGTATTTGGAAAGCCATACAATTTACCTCAATTTAGGATAGACTCTTGAATTTTGAGGAGTCAAAATAGGATGAACGGATCATATAAACCCGAAGGCAAATATAATACAAGCCCAAACGAAAAATATATATATATAAATCGTCTAAACAACAGCCCAACAATATTAGATCTGTAAATTTGCGTCGTCAGTTTTATCTAGCGTCCTAACACAGTACATGATATATAAGGCATGAAGATGGAATTGTTACAGATCAGCTGAATCATCTATTGTAAAGGATTCTACAAATTAATGTAAGATGCAGTCCCAAAAATAATTATATTATAAGTATGTTTGAACCAGTGACGACTCTACAACAGATTTTATCTATCGGATCACCAGCAGTGATGGTGATACGAGGCTGAAAATACATTCTGTATATATAATTCGTCTAAAGAACAGCCCAACAATGTTAGATCTGTAAATTTGCGTTAGCAAATTTTTTCTTCTTCCTGGCCGGGATTCGAACTCATGCTACTGAGATATCGTGGCACCAAATCGCCTTGCACTATGCCCGACGCGCTAGACCACTCGACCACCTATGCCCTTTAAATAATAAAGCTTTCGGTGGCTGGGTTTTACTTTTCCTCGTCAGTTTTATCTAGCGTCGTAACACAGTACATGATATATACGGCATGAAGATGGAATTGTTACAGATCAGCTGAATTATCTATTGTAAAGGATTCTACAAATTAATGTAAGATGCAGTCACAAAATAATTATATTATAAGTACGTCTGAACCAGTGACGACTCTATAACAGATTTAATCCATCGGATCACCAGCAGTGATGGTGCCACGAGGCTGAAAATACATTCTGTATATATAATTCGTCTAAACAACAGCCCAACAATGTTAGATCTGTAAATTTGCGTTAGGAAATTTTGTGTTCTTCCTGGCTGGGATTCGAACTCATGCTACTAAGATATCGTGGCACCAAATCGCCTTGCACTATGCCCGACGCGTTAGACCACTTGACCACCTAGGCTCTATAAATAATAAAGCTTCGGTGGCCAGGTGTTACTTTTCCTCGTCGGTTTTATCTAGCGTCGTAACACAGTACATGATATATAAGGCATGAAGATGGAATTGTTACAGATCAGCTGAATTGTCTATTGTAAAGGATCCTACAAATTAATGTAAGATGCAGTCACAGAAATAATTATATTATAAGTACGTCTGAACCAGTGACGACTCTACAACAGATTTTATCCATCGGATCACCAGCAGTATAGATGAATGTACACGTCAATCTATACAAGATAACGAGAAGGAACATTTCCTTTTGTAATTGTATGAACAGTATTGCACAGGAGGTTAACATTGATCCATTATGTACGTTCCCTAAGATACAAATTTCAGGCTAGAACGGACTTGTAACATTTGACTTAATCTTTTAGACTTTTAGTACTGTATTTTAAAGGACATGATATTTTTATATTGTGCTGTCTTTATTCTATTAAAGTTCATTATCCTTTTACGAGTCAATTTCTGTCGCTAAAATGAGCATTGATATTTTCACTTTTCTCTAAAATGGATTAGGAATCTTACGCTAAAATGGGCATTGATAATTTCACTTTTCGCAATGGGTTATACTTTGGCGCTAAAACGTCCGATTTGTGTTCGCTAAATTGTCCTCTCAATGCGCTAAAATGTTCTCCGCTGATGGTGTAAGCCTCAATTTGACAGTTACCCTGGCCTGCAATAATAGTACACACCTCGGAGAACATGAATGCTTATTGAAATATTCAATATATTTAATCTTTAAGAATTTAAACAACTAATAACAAAGATAAGCATTAAAAGATACATGTATCAAAACATAGGTTGGTGTCATTTTCCTTAACTTACAGATGTTTAAGTTTATACAGCATTTTATTTTTTCTGACAGAAAACTATATTTTGAAAGAAGAGAGTTAATCTTACTATCCTTAATCAGTGTTTGGTATAAAGGAGTAAAGCCAGTACTTCCAATTAACGAACCTGTAAACGTAATTTTTAAAACCTTTTATGTTTTAGTTAGTTTAAACAATATTTATTCAAATAAATAAATACATAATATGCAATTCTGTTCCATAAAATAAATAGGATTCAGAAACAAGCAAAATAGCTGTTATTAATCTGTCTCCTTGTATACAAATAAATTTCTTCTATGGTCATTATTATGTAAGTATGGCATGTTCTGAAATAATCAGTTTGCAAGAATAAAAGTAAAAGATATTGAATTTTCATATTTTTTAAATCTTGAATAAACGTGGTACTTAGTATAGAGTGTTGTGTCCAGAATGAAATGCTTAGGTTTTATAAATGAACGAGCATTTGCATCAATGATTGGATCGTTTGGTTTTTATTATATGTTTCTGTACTTAGATAAATAAAAGAATGTTTTGCTCGTCCGAGAGTACGGTTGAACCAAATAGCAAGGTATTAATGTCAAATTGAACTGGAAAATCTGAAATTGAAGCCAGAAGTTCCTGCCTTAAATTGGTATATATTGGACAGGATAATAGGAAATGAGAATTTGTTTCCAAGTCACCACAACGACAGTTTGGAGAGTCTACTAAATTCCGAAGAAATAGATGAGAATTTAATGAACTCGAGTTCATCCTTAAGCGAGCTTGAAGAACTTGTCCAAATCGATTTCCTACATAGTAATAAGGAGGGACTTTACTATTTTGAGTACAAATTTGTTTCTTAAAAATTGAAAGAGATTCACATTTTCTTACGTTTAAATGTAGTTTATTCCATAACTTGGTTGTCGCTGGGAAAAATACTCTGAGTATAAACGGGTCCGTGTATTATATTGAATAACATTATTACGTTGTCTTGTATAATGGTCATGTCTACTTCTCACTATATCGGGCAAAGCGTATCTAAGATAATCTGGTGTTTTGTTATTCAAAATTTTATGAAAAAGGACTTATCTATGATTGCATCTTCTTTCGGACAATTTTTCCCATTTAGTTTCAGTATACAATTTATACAAAACATCCAAATTTGGTTTATTACAGTTATTCAATAATCGTTCACGGTTGAATTGACACGTAGCCCGGTCTAAGATAACCAATATCTCTACTGTAGAATTAAACATTTGTCATTATTTGACCGACTTTTTTGCATGAAATTGACATTGGCCTAGGCCTTAAAAAAAAATATTGATTTACACGGTCGTACAATTTCCTGTCGTTTATAGACAAATTTAGTACTTAATGACTCTAATTCTTATATCTCAAATCTTTCACGGCAATGCTTTTGACTTTTAGAGCTTTGTCCACACGTTCATCTTTCACCCTTATTCTCATGTCTCAGGTAAAACATATTTGTTTTCCTTTAAATTCAGTTTTTATTCAAAGGCTTGTATGAGTTTACTTCATTCAAGTCCCTACAATTATCAACTTTATCTACAAGGTCTTGGTTTTTGTTTTTTTTAAATATTCTTGTCATTTGTATACCAAGAATATGTACCATGTGAGTCCAACAGTTTTGACAATATAAATGCTTCTTTAATTTTCAGAATTCAGAATTCAGTTTTATGAGTTTTGTATTTTTAACTTGCACATGTACAATATATATATATAATATTAATCTTTTAATTGGAATTGCTTGTTATGTAATTCAGGATAATCAAATAAATATTTTTATTAAATAAATAATCCTTAATTATATATTATTATTAATAGGACAAAAATCAGGAAATTATTGGGCAAGAAGGAGAAAGCTGGTATTTGATTTAGAATCAGAACACTGTTGATAACATATAAGGATGATTAAACTTAATAGTCTATAAAAATGTCACAATCTATAATGTACTGTCTGTTTACCTATATTGTTTTTAACACCATGAATCAGTCAAAAAACTTTAAATAAGCCATATTGATAGATAGTTTTATGTTTATTAATTATTCATTATTATATTTTTAGAAGAAGTTTTGTATACCAGTTGTAAAATTTATATTTTAGTAATAAAACACACCTTACTGCCTATGTCATGAGCATTATGAGAATGTTCCAAACAAATTTGCTACAATATAAATACTTGACACTGCTTGAGAAAGGAAGTTAATTTGCATCCCATAAAAATACGGAATGATAGAATTAGTATCACATGTACAAAATAAAAATTACTACAATGTTACCTATACCTGTAGATGATTTCTGACCTTTTGAAATGAATAAATAAAAAGTTCTAATTCAATCTTTAAACAAAATTTATTCACATGTATGTAATTGAAAAGGGAGAAGAACAATTTACCTGTACAGATAAAAGTTTTGATGCAGGATGTCCTTTACCATGTTTACATTTTTTTTCTCAACAGATAAAATCAGTGCATCTCTCCAGGTGACCTAATTAGATTGACCATCAGCCCCGGTTTTATGAATCCCAATAAATGGTCACCATTTAATGTTGAACATAGCAGATAGTGATCATTTTTCAGAGCATGTCACAGGTTGTACTGTAAGCAAAATGACAGTGATATACATAAACTGACAAAAGACTACTAGCAGTTAAAACCAGCCCCAGACTTCAAGCAAACTGATTGAACGATTATATCTTCATCATATGAAAATCTACCACCATCCCTCCCGTTAGGGGTTTAATATCATGCCATCATAAATTATTTGAGAAGAACATAACCCGTATCATGTCAACAACTGGTTTTAGAATAAATGTGTTTATTTGCAATCCAATTTCCGATGTTGTACATTTTATAGAGAAATATGCTAGCCTATCTAACAGACTTCAGAATTGTCTAACTTCACTGCACCGGAAATATATATATATCTTGTGTATGGTTCAAATTTATATAAAAGAGAGCAATGCTAATGAACTTTTGCCATGATTGTAAAATGACATACAAATGATTTAAAACGACTGTAAACATATCAATTTTGAAATTCTGTCCAGTCAGTTTTATTACTGTCAAATCTTAAATTAAAATATGCCCTCTATAAAACTGGTATACCACTGTAATACAAGTACGAGTATACACCGAAATGCTTTAACTGTTTTTACGAGCAGAATTCGGCTTTTCGTGCCAATGAAAACATATCATGTACTCTAAACTTCAAGTCG